>JAWPHD010006655.1:0-141318 GCA_037043455.1 Cyrtodaria siliqua | reverse complement strand
CAGCAATCAAATAGGATGTAGCTTGTACAGCAATCAAATAGGATGTAGCTTGTACAGCAAGCAAATACGATATAGCTCGTATATCAATCAAATAGGATGTAGGTCATACATCAATCTAATAGAATGTAGCTTGTACAGCAATCAAATAGGAGGTAGCTTCTACAGCAATCAAATAGGATGTAGATTATACCGCAATCAAATAGGATGTAGATTGTACTGCAATCAAACTTGATTTAGCTTGTACAGCAATCAAATAGGATGTAGCTTGTACAGCAATCAAATAGGATGTAGCTTGTATAGCAATCAAATAGGATGTAGCTTGTACAGCAATCAAATAGGATGTAGCTAGTACAACAATCAAATAGGATGTAGCTTGTACAGCAATCAAATATCATGTAACGTATACATCAATCATATAGGACTTAGCTCATACTGTAATCAAATATGATGTAGCTTGTACAGCAATCAAATAGGATGTAGCTTGTATAGCAATCAAATAGGATGTAGCTCGTACAGCAATCAAATAGGATGTAGCTTGTACAGCAATTAAGTAGGATGTAGCTTGTACATCAATCAAATAGGATTTAGCTCGTACAGCAATCAAATAGGATGCATCTCGTACAGCAATCAAATAGGATGTAGCTTGTACAGCAGTCCAATAGGATGTAGATTGTACAGCAATCAAAAATGATGTAGCTTGTACAGCAATCAAATAGGATGTAGCTCGTACAGCTATCAAATAGGATGTAGCTCGTACAGCTATCAAATAGGATGTAGCTCGTACAGCAATCAAATAGGATGAAGCTCGTACAGCTATCAAATAGGATGTAGCTCGTACAGCTATCAAAAATGGATGTAGCTCGGACAGCTATCAAATAGGATGTAGCTCGTCCAGCAATCATATAGGATGTAGCTCGTACATCTATCAAATAGGATGTAGCTTGTACAGCAATCAAATAGGATGTAGCTTGTACAGCAATCAAATAGGATTTAGCTTGTACAGCAATGGAATAGGATATAGTATGTACAGCACTCAAACTGGATTTATATTGTATATCAATGAAATAATATGTAGCTCATACAGCAATCAAATAGGATGTAGCGAAAACAGCAATCAAATAGGATGTAGTGCATACAGCAATCAAATAGAAAGTAGCTAATAGTATTTAGCTCATAAACCTATAAATATGATGTAGCGCATACAGCAATCAAATAAGGTATAGCTTGTACAGCAATCAAATAGGACGTAGCGTGTACCACAATCAACTAGGATGTAGCTTGCAAAGCAACAAAATAGGATGTAGATTGCAAAGCAATCAATAGGATGTAGCTTGCACAGCGATCAACTATTATGTAGCTTGTACAGCAATCAAATAGGATGTAGCTTGCAAAGCAACAAAATAGGATGTAGATTGCAAAGCAATCAAATTGGATCTAGCTTGCACATTGATCAAATATTATGTAGCTTGTACAGCAATGAAATAGGATGTAGCTTGTACAACAATATAATACAATGTAGCGTGTACAGCAATCAAATAGGATGTAGCTTGTGCAGCAATCCAATAGGATGTAGCTTGTACAGCAATCAAATAGGATGTAGCGTGTACAGCAATCAAATACAGCAATCAAATAAGGTGGGTCTCATACAGCAATGAAATAGGATGTAGCTTGTACATCAATCAAATAGGATGTAGCTGGTACAGCAATCAAATAGGATTTAGCTTGTACAGCAATCAAATAGGGTGTGTCTCATACAGCAATCAAATAGGATGTAGCTTGTACAGCAATCAAATAGGATGTAGCTTGTACAGCAATCAAATACAGCAATCACATAAGGTGTGTATCATACAGCAATCAAATAGAATTTAGCTTGTACAGCAATAAAATAGGATGTAGCTTGTATAACAATCAAATAGGATGTAGCTTGTACAGCAATCATATAGGATGTAGCTCGTGCAGCAATCAAATAGGATGTAGCTCGTGCAGCAATCAAATAGGATGTAGCTCATACAGCAATCTAATACGATGTAGTTGTACAGCAATCAAATAGGATGTAGCTTGTACAGCAATCAAATAGGATGTTCCTCATAAACCTATCAAATAGGATTTAGCTCATAAACCTATCAAATAGGATGTAGCCTGTACAGCAATCAAATAAGATGTAGCTTGTACTGCAATCAAATAGGATGAAGTTCATAAACATATCAAATAGGATGTTGCTCATAAACCACCTATCAAATAGAATGTTGTTTATACAGCAATAAATTGTAGCTAGGAGTACAATTGTACTAAAAGGAATAAATTTTGTGACGCTTCAAACACGTGAAATCAGCATCGCTAAAGCTTTTTACTGCACAGCACTCCACTATCCTGGTCTGTAGCTACAGCTTTTTCCAAGAATCTAATCTGGATATTATAATGAATATTATTTACTGTGTTCATTACATGTCAATACCACATTATTTCTTTCAGTATGTCATTCAGAAATGAATGCCATTGTGAATAGGGAATCCGATGTGAAGGAATGTACAATGTTTGTAACCTTGTTTCCCTGCAACGAATGTGCAAAGATCATCATACAGTCTGGAATCACAGAGGTGGTGTATTATGACGATACAAAAAGCCGTCAAATTAATAACCTGGCATCGAAATGGTTGCTAAAGATAGCTGAAGTTAACGTTAGGTGAGAATAGCTTGACAGTGGCATTGAAACGGATGCTATGTATTGTTGGAGTTTAGGATTTCTAAAATATAAATCTGATGTACGAGTATGTGTATATGAAATATAATATCAGTTTAAACAATCACGGTGGTGTCTACTTGTAGCAGCGAGGTATATACTCAATTTACTGGAATACCACGCCGTTATCGCATGACATGTCATAACTCATCTAGTCACATCATCCCGGACACCGCGTTGAACAGTTCTAGAACTATCCTGTATATGCTAATCGTCATGTTAGTGGGCTACTCGTATCAGTTTTATGAAGCAGCCTTTAGTGTGACATGACCGGCGATCGAACTCACGACCTCCCACAAGCAAAGCTGAAGCTCTCAAGCAACGTAAATACATGTATGGTGTATTTATCTGGGTTAACTCCAGTATTTACAACAAACTTCAGGATGAAAGTATCTTTCAATATAGTCAGACGCGTGTCCTACATTACATGTGAAGTACACACACGGTCGGTCAACTATATACACTGGGACCAACAGCTAACTACGGAGACCGTTGGTAGCCGATGGTTACCGAGAGTACTTTCGGTAACCGATGGGAGAACCCTGAACACACCCATTGTTACATTCTTAAAGGTTTTTACCATTTTACATTTCAGACAGTACGAGCGTGGCAACTTGGACCTGATGATTGGAGATACTCTATACAAATTATGACAAGTATTTAAAAAAAGTGGTATCCAGTGGAGAAACAGTGTGGCATCACAGTGATTTTGAATGTTATTTATGATGTATATATAGCCTGACTATAGACATTAATGATAAAATTGTGACATTTTGTGTAGAACAAAAGTCTGAAATATTGTATTAAGGACACAATTGTGCTATATATCTATTGAGAACGAATTGAGAAATTTTGCTGATCCTTTAATGTGTGCCTTTAATGTAGAATACTGCTTAAGTCGGCGCTAGATGGTTTGACATGTGTTACGCATTATATTACCTCTCATGAACGGACTCAATAAACCGAGTATGCTAATTTTCTCATTTATTCGTGTTTGTTTCTTCCAAGGGATCCCCTTCTCAGTATTTATTGTATTGAAAAGTAAATTGTGACATCATGTATTGAAAACGAACTTGTGAAAGCAGATATAAATATCGAAAAGGAAAAGTAGCATTCAAAGACGACAGTCAAGCACAAACACACAAATAAACAAAGAACAACTATATATAAAGATAAATACAGTGCAAGATAAGACATCACAAACACACAAGGTTGACAATAAGGCTAACGCCTTGGAACGGTCAGTGGCAAAAAAGGCCGCTGGGGGTTTAAACCTCGCATTAGTGTGAAACATTAGCTTACATTAGTGTGAAACATTAGCTTGCATAAGTGTGAAGCATTAGCTTGCATTAGTGTGACTCATTAGCTTATATTAGTTTGAAACAGTAGCTTGCCCATGTGTGAAACATCAGCTTGCATTAGTGTGAAACATTAGCTTGCATTAGTGTAAAACATTAGCCTGTATTACTGTGAAACATTAGATTACATTTGTAAGAAGCATTAGCTTATAATAGTGTAAAACAGTAGCTTACATTAGTGTGAAACAGTAGCTTACATTAATGTGAAACAGTATCCTACATTAGTGTGAAACATTAGCTTTCATTAGTGTGAAACATTAGGTTACATTAGTTTGAAACATTAGCTTGCATTAGTGTAACATATTAGCTTACATTAATGTGAAATATTAGTTTACGTTAGTGTGAAACATTAGCTTGTATTAGTCCGAAACACTACCTTGCATTAGAGTGAAAGATAAGCTTGCAATGGTGATGTGATGTGATGTGATGTGATGTGGACTTCTATGGTGATGTGATTTATAAACTTCGTAAGATTCTTGGTCATGATCACTTTCATACTATCTTTGTTAAACTTGTTAAAAAGTTTATCAAAAGAGGTTATGACCCTATCATTTTGCAACGTACTGCATGCTTGGTGGTGGACCCTTTTACAGTTCGCCACTATGCTTTCCTCTTTAATTGTACGATGACCGGACAGGCTGTGGACCCTGTGATGACGCCTACCTAAAGCCCATTGGGACGGTGGCGTTTGATGTTTGTCCATGATCTTTCTTGTCGTGCCCTTAATGGTTTATTCTCTTACTGCTCTGGCTTCTGCAAAGTCATTGAGTACCTTCATTGTGGCTTTCTAGGTTATTGTTTTTTTGTATTATATTTACACGAGCATATTTGTGTTTTACTTTTAATGCCTATTGATGCTGCCTTGTTGGTTAGAGATTAGATCATGGCGGGGATTTCTTTATTTACACTGTCCTGTTTTAATGGGATGACAGTAGGGTAAGTGTGAGGTTTGGTGCACCCTAGAACCGGTTTAAACCCCCCAGTGGCCTACTCTGCCACTGACCGTTCCAAGGCGGTAGCCCTATTATCAACCCTTCTGTGTTTGTGATGTCGTTTGCATTTTTATTACTTTTGTCTTTTCGTTTGTCTGTTTGCGTGTTTGTTTTTGTGTTTTGTGGTTGACTGTCGTCCTTGAATGCTGCTTTCCCTGTCCGATATTTTTATTCTTTTTTTTTTGCAGTAGTTTGAAACATTACCTTATATTAGTGTAAAACATTAGCTTGCATTAGTTTGAAACATTAGCTTGCATTAGTGTGAAACATTAGTTTGCATTAGTGTGAAACATTAGTTTGCATTAGTGTGAAACATTAGCTTACATTTGTTTGAAACATTACCTTGCATTAGTGTAAAACATTAGCTTATATTAGTGTGAAACATTAGTTTGCATTAGTGTGAAACATTAGCTGACATTACCTTGAAACATTAGCTGACATAAGTATGCAACATTAGCTTTAGGGTTATGGTTAGGGTTAATGTTAGGGTTAGAATAGGAGTTATGTACAATGACTCCTCCCACTGATACAATGACTCCTCCCATTCTATGTGACGTCACATGTCAATCAAAGTTTTTATGGTTAGACCACTTGGGTTGATTTGAAATGTTTTTTTCGATGATTATGTACATTTCGACAAGGCAGTTGCTAAGGATATTTGGAATAGTCTGATTTATGTGTGGATATAGTAGTATATTGAAGGTAAGTTTATGTTTTTGTTTTGATTAAACAAATTGATGCGAAAGACATGTATACATCAAGCTGTTGTTTGTTATTATCAGTTGCAATAAATATTAACAGTAATAAGTCATTCTACTGCTTCTTGTGTATTGTGTATTTGGGTTCAACTTCGCTTCAACAATATTTCATTCATACTTTATTTAATAGAATAATAGTCATCGGAGTAGAGGGGTAATGGTCTGGCTAATGGTATGGGATTGAGGCCTCAGAGAAGAGGGTAATGATCTTGCTAATGGTATGACATTGAGGTATCACTGTAGAGGGTAATGGTCTTGTTAATGGTATGGGATATAGGCATCAGAGAAGAGGGTAATGGTCTTGCTAATGGTATGGCATTGAGGCATCAGAGTGGACGAGTAATGGACTTGCTAATGGTATGGTATTGAAGCATCAGAGTGGACGAGTAATGGACTTGCTAATGGTATGGTATTGAAGCATCAGAGAAGAGGGTAATGATCTTGCTAATGGTATGGGATTGAGGCATCAGAGAGAGAGTAATAGTCTTGCTAATGGTATGGGATTGAGGCATCAGAGAGAGAGTAATAGTCTTGCTAATGGTATGGCATTGAGGCATCAGAGTGGACGAGTAATGGACTTGCTAATGGTATGGTATTGAAGCATCAGAGTGGACGAGTAATGGACTTGCTAATGGTATTGGATAGAGGCATCACTGTGGAGGGTAATGGTCTTGCTAATGGTATGGGATTGAGGCATCAGAGAGAGAGTAATAGTCTTGCTAATGGTATGGGATTGAGGCATCAGAGTAGACGTGTAATGGTCTTGCTAATAGTATGGGTCTGAGGCATCACTGTAGAGGGTAATTGTCTTGCTAATGGTATTGTATTGAGGCATCAGAGTAGAGGGTAATGGTTTTGCTAATGTTACGGGATTGAGGAATAAGAGAAGAGGGTAATGGTCTTGCTAATGGTATGGGAATGAGGCATCAAAGTAGAAGGTAATGGTCGTGCTATTGGTATGGGATTGAGGCATCAGAGTAGACGTGTAATGGTCTTGCTAATGTTATGTGAATGAGGCATCAGAGTAGACGTGTAATGGTCTTGCTACTGGTATGGGATTGAAGCATCAGAGTAGAGGGTAATGGTTTTGCTAATGGTATTGGATTGAGGCATCAAAGTAGACGTGTAATGGTCTTGCTAATGGTATGGGATTGAGGCATCAGAGTGGACGAGTAATGGACTTGCTAATGGTATGGGATTGAGGCATCAGAGTGGACGCGTAATAGACTTGCTAATGGTATGGGATTGAGGCATCAGAGAAGAGGGTAATGGTCTTGCCAATGGTATGGGATTGAGGCATCAGAGTGGACGAGTAATGGTCTTGCCAATGGTATTGGATTGAGGCATCAGAGTAGACGTGTAATGGTCTTGCTAATGGTATGGGATTGAGGCATCAGAGTGGACGAGTAATGGACTTGCTAATGGTATGGGATTGAGGCATCAGAGAAGAGGGTAATGGTCTTGCCAATGGTATGGGATTGAGGCATCAGAGTAGACGTGTAATGGTCTTGCTAATGGTATGGGATTGAGGCATCAGAGTGGACGAGTAATGGACTTGCTAATGGTATGGTATTGAAGCATCAGAGTGGACGAGTAATGGACTTGCTAATGGTATGGGATTGAGGCATCAGAGAGAGAGTAATAGTCTTGCTAATGGTATGGGATTGAGGCATCAGAGAGAGAGTAATAGTCTTGCTAATGGTATGGGATTGAGGCATCAGAGAGAGAGTAATAGTCTTGCTAATGGTATGGCATTGAGGCATCAGAGTGGACGAGTAATGGACTTGCTTATGGTATGGTATTGAAGCATCAGAGTGGACGAGTAATGGACTTGCTAATGGTATGGGATAGAGGCATCACTGTGGAGGGTAATGGTCTTGCTAATGGTATGGGATTGAAGCATCAGAGAGAGAGTAATAGTCTTGCTAATGGTATGGGATTGAGGCATCAGAGAGAGAGTAATAGTCTTGCTAATGGTATGGGATTGAGGCATCAGAGAGAGAGTAATAGTCTTGCTAATGGTATGGGATTGAGGCATCAGAGTAGACGTGTAATGGTCTTGCTAATAGTATGGGTCTGAGGCATCACTGTAGATGGTAATTGTCTTGCTAATGGTATTGTATTGAGGCATCAGAGTAGAGGGTAATGGTTTTGCTAATGTTACGGGATTGAGGAATAAGAGAAGAGGGTAATGGTCTTGCTAATGGTATGGGAATGAGGCATCAAAGTAGAAGGTAATGGTCGTGCTATTGGTATGGGATTGAGGCATCAGAGTAGACGTGTAATGGTCTTGCTAATGTTATGTGAATGAGGCATCAGAGTAGACGTGTAATGGTCTTGCTACTGGTATGGGATTGAAGCATCAGAGTAGAGGGTAATGGTCTTGCTAATGGTATTGGATTGAGGCATCAGAGTAGACGTGTAATGGTCTTGCTAATGGTATGGTATTGAGGCATCAGAGAAGAGGGTAATGGTCTTGCCAATGGTATGGGATTGAGGCATCAGAGTAGACGTGTAATGGTCTTGCTAATGGTATGGGATTGAGGCATCAGAGAAGAGGATAATGGTATTTTTAATGGTATGGGATTGAGGCATCAGAGAAGAGGATAATGGTCTTGTTAATGGTATGAGATTGAGGCATCAGAGATGAGGGTAATGGTCTTGCTAATGGTATGGGTTTGAGGCATCATAGTAGAGAGTAATGGTCTAGCTAATGGTATGGGATTGAGGCATCAGAGAAGAGGGTATTGGTCTTTCTAATGGTATGGGATTGAGGTGTCCGAGTAGACGTGTAATGTTCTTGCTAATGGTATGGGATTGAGGCATCAGAGTAGGCGTGCAAAGGTCTTGCTAATGGTATGGGCTTGAGTATCAGAGTAGAGGTGTAATGGTGTGGGTCGGGATATGGGTTTAGTCCATCAGGGTAGAGGGGTAATGGTGTGGGTATGGGTAGGAATAGTGAACTTTGCTTAATTTGAGGGATGAGTGTTGAGGAACTCCACCCACATTTGTTACACGTGATCAAATTAACTATAATGATTGGCCTAACCGTATATATAATGCATTCAGTGTAAGAATGTGTATTGTTTAGAATGAATAGATCTACACTATACATAAGTTCCAATATTAAATTCGGATGTTTAGACCTCGGGCTGGGTGCCGGAACTAGTCCTTGGTTTAATGCAATATAGCGCATTCTGGCGGAATTATATTTAATAGATATGTAACGAGTCTTAGGGAATTTTTAAATCCAAGTCCAACGAGGTATAGAACTTGGTTCCAGGCCTTCAGTTTCCATCACAATTTAAATTTAAATACTTAACATGGTACCTATTCTCCTAACAAAGCAATGGACTTGGATTTTGTGTTCGGATATTTCAAATCCGTGTCCTGACCTTATTCTATAGAGGCGAAACCTAACATTAGTGTCTCCTAACTGTGGGAACGCCAACCCGCCGCGGAGGAATATTTACTTAAAAACGTCACGCGCAAAAACGTAAACAAACTGAATTTTGAGCAGATTTCAGGATTTGCGGTCAAAATGACACCAATGATGTAAAATGTATTCAACTGACAATGTATAACGATGACACGCATAAACAACTAAATAAATTCGTTTGTTACAAAGTGCATTTTAAGTTTTTACATGTTTTGGCTATTCTATTTTATTAAAAACACGATTTCTATTAATTTACAAGTCGCCGAATGTTTCGGAAATTTCAATGAAAGTTTAGCTTTTAATCAAATTGTTATTACGGTTTGTTCTTATAGCGAGAAAAAAGACGAAAGCAATAAAGTCGAGAAAAAATCTTCTACAAACCTGCAAAATGTCAGCAATATTTGAAAACAATACTTTTTCTTCCCAAAAAAACGTTTCATGACCGTCCATAAAATTACACTGAAAAATCGTTTTTCAACCGGGTGCTTCCAACAAAACACTTTTAAAATCACATTTGTATTATTAAATTCAAAACATAATTGATACAAACCATTTTCTTATAAAACAACAATCATTTTCATGGTATGCTTTTTAAAAAATGTGCACTCTGTGCTGTGTTGTTGTAAAAAATACCTCTGTTAACACAGAAGTGAAATAGTAAAAGTCGGCTCTTTATTGATCGAATTTTTTTTTTTAATGTTGTTATTCGAATTCTATGCAGATTTTGTACAGCGGGAAAAAATAAAAAGAACAGGAACGATGAGTTTAATTCTCCCTCTAACAGTTTGCAAATTTTCAAGAAGATTTGAAAAAAAAAGACTTTTTTTCTACCCAAAAAAACGTTTGGTCACTAGTTTTACGTATGCGTTTCCAACGTTGGTTTGTGTATTTTATAAACTGTATAGAAAAAAGAAAAGAAAATTAGCTTATAAATGCACAAAGTGTCAATCAGCGGCTAAATGTCAATGCTAATAAAAAGGTAAAATGATAGACCTTTTAGATAATTTTATTAAAACCAATGCAAGAAAAATCATACCGTGTTTACCCCACATTCCGCATTCCAATACACAAAGTTATGCAAAGTGACGTCAGTTGGATATAGTATTAAAGTCACACGGTGAAAAGATGTACGCGGATAATTGTGCCAGCTTCTTTCAAAATAGAGGACGCGCGTGTCTGTAGTTTTTCTTTTTTGATCGGGGAGCTTATATAAATACAAAAAAGGCATAATGAATCATAAGCGTAGGAGCCGGGACTGGGTGGGGTGGGGGTGGGGGTGGAGGGGGGTGGGCGCTCCCTCCCGAATGTTCAGAGTGGTGAGTGGGGCCTGTATGATTCCCCCCCACACAATAATTTGAAGAAAAAAACGGTTTGCTGTCAAAAAGTACTTTTTTCTCTATATAATTGAACTTGGATAAGTTGGTTTCTTTTGCTTGCCAAACATTTTGTGAAAAAGTTCGGTCCTCCTCATCCCCCACCCCCAATAATTAAAACATGCTTTTTTGATTGTCAAAAATATTTTTCAAACAGTTTGGACCCCTCCACTCCACCACCACCCCCACCCCACCCCACCCCACCCCCATCCCAATAACTGAAACGTTCCTACGCCCATTTTTGTGTGTGTGTGGGTGGGGGGGGGGGGAGGGGACGCTCAATTACAAAACAGACCTTATTTAGGGAAAAAAGTTCTTCTTGAGCGCTAAACAATTTTTTATTCAAATTATTGGCGGGTGGAAGTGTAGGTAATGTGCCTCCACACACACACTCTGAACAATGGGGGGTGGGCATGATCCCCCACCCCCGGGTCCTACGCCTAAGTATATTAGGGTCCCCAGGCTCCTACGCCTATGTATATTGTTTGGAACTGCGACCTCAGAGGGAGAAGAGATTCTAGGATGAATATTCTCGTCAGACATGCCACTATCAGCAGCGGCGTAGCGTGACCAATATTTGAGATACTCACGGGGTGTAGGCGTTGGTGGGGGTCGATGATGGGGTCCGGGGGGCCTCCCCCGATAATTTGTTTCAATAAAAACAACGATTTGCGCAATCTGGTGTATTTTAAGAATAACATATCATGTAATAATTTTGTGTAAAAGTTGGTTAAATTTATCTCCTACCCAACTTGATCATCATTTTTTATGCAGATTTCGACTTTTAAGACTTTTTTGTTTTTTCAATATTTTTAAATCAAAATATTTCATTGACATTTGGTTTCGTTTATGTCACTTTCTATTATCTAATGCAAGTATATGCAATGCAAATACACAGTCATGTCTATTGAACCAACACAAATATTGCGTTGCTTCATCGTCGATGTGTTGCCATTTACATTGCAATGATATTGATATTTTTATGATAATTAAAAACTACCTTAAAGGTTAAGGATATTTACTAATTAACATATTCATTTTAGCAATCTCTATATTTTCTTCCATTAACGCATATCAGTATTTGAAGCCAGTTACATTAAAATAGTTATATTACATCATACATCATTCAGTATTTACAATAGGTTCAGTTGGATATTGATTAAAAGGTTTATGATGGCCGATAACATACACGTTTTATCTGTCTCTAGTAATAAAACCACACCAGATACAGTTTCATCACACTGGGTTGACTTTTCAGGGGAGTAATTAAATCGCACACACTGTAGTCTAGATCATCTGCGACGCTTGCTTGTTTTCAAGACACACGTCTAAAACAGTTCTCCTATACAAGTTTGACTTTTGCCGATATTCTGGTATCGTTTCTGATTGGCTGAGACAGAAACACCTGCTATCCAAGATATACAGAAAGGCAGAAAGATAATAAATTTATTAAAAAAACAAAGAGGGAAACGTCATCATTATATCGATGAACTAATTGATGGTCAGAAATAATTTAATAAGAACATAATGATTACAGTCACGTGCTTCCGGTGTCAAATTTGTTTCTGCACAACGGGTCAAAACGTTTGTATGTACAATCGAGCGTCGAAGAATACCCACACTGAAACATCCATCGTCCATTGAGTGGAAGGAAGCATTCTAACTTTTGTCAACACGCCTTTTCCAGTCATGTGACTGAATCTGTACGGGCTTCAAATAGCGTTAGCTTCGATAGGAATTTACAATAGTAAATGTGTTATTGTATATTAGGGTTCTATCTTTTGATATACACAATTTCAAATACAAAACATATTTATACATTTAAAATCTACATACCAATCAGTGATATTACAAGAATAATAATGATTTCTTATAAATTATACAAATAAAAACATATAAATTATACAAAGTAAAACATATTTACACATTTAAAATCTACATACCATTCAATGATATTACACGTATAATAATGATTTCTTATAAATTATACAAAGTAACATCAGCTAAAGTAGCAAATGAACATGATTAAATGCAAATAACAGACAAATCTAATCTGTTATGTGCGCCAATCGCAATGCAATCATTCAGTCAACGTAATAAAGGAGCATGAACGTATGCCGAATATGGCTTTCAAAAGATAACCAATATCATCATAATAAATACGATAGGGACAGCAAAAAACAAATGCATTTCACAAAGCATGATGCCATAATACGTGTTTGCACGGGATGTCTTTCTCCGCATGACTGTTTCTATTCTGTTGCAGTAAAATTTAAACCCGATGCATACTATATTAGCATGTTATCATATATCTACGCATGTGTGGCCCGCAATATGCACGACATTACCCTACAATATTATACCTCATTTGCATATTCCACTCTTTGTTAAATGTGACGTCATCCGGTCCATAAAGTTGCATATTGACCGGGCGCCCGGTCCGATAGCTATATTAACGGACGTGTGATAAAAACGACGTAAAAATAAATCATAAAACGTATTGATTTAATTTGTTGGTCAGATTCGGTATAATATAACAAATAATGTATGGTGCTTCGGTCCATATGAAGTTTATGGACTGGGCAGTCAGACCGAGAACGTTATATGGACCTCAGCTTCGCTTCGGTCCATATAAAATTCTAGGTCTGACTGCCCAGTCCATAAACTTGCATATGGACCTCAGCACCATACATTATCTGTTAAATAATAATCTCTGCTGAAATGCGAATATGCCAAATTTAATTCACCTGACCGTTATTGGACCGGTCATCTGACCGTAATTGTCGCAGTCATTTGACCGGACCAATAATCGGTCACATGACCATTATGTGACCGTTACGATTATTGGCGACTGCATATAATTGCTTTTGTGTTATCCTTTTTGAGACTATACATTTGATGTTAAAGGCGTCAATGACATGACGTAACCGAAGTGACGCCATCTTACGTAAGTGACGTCACTGGAATAATCGTTAAAATGGATCCCGTCTGGTATGTTTGTCGATTGTACTATTATGTATCAGTAAGATATCTTTTTAAAAACAAAATTCCAACAAAACACCTTTTTAATACGCAATCGAATAAATACTATAGCAAATGTTACGAAAAAATCGAATAAATACTATAGCAAATGTGTATTGAATGAATGAATTGCATGATTAAATTATCTCCAATGACTAGATCATGAATTTGAGTTATAGTCAATCCCGGGTTGAGCACGTGTTGATATTACCTGTGGTGGTATGTATTGGAACTCGGTGTGCCAGATACAGTTTCAAAGCAGAATAATGTGCTAATTGTGAATTAATGAGAATTGAAATGTTGACATTGCAGTTTGCTATAATAATCAATATTATAATTTATAACACTGTGATTTCATATGAAATTACATATTTGTTCGATACATTTTACTACACATTAAGTCGTGTGTGTTTTTTTATAGCAGTTAGAGTGCAACTGGTATATATATTATTTAGACGTAGATTATCTTGAATAAACTCAATTACGACCTTTGCTGTATAAGATTATAGTGACTATGGTGAGCTCATAATTGAATATTTTAATTGTAGTCTAAAACTATACTTCTCTTTCAGCTTGTGCAGGGTCGTATATAGTGTCGCACAACCCATGTCCCCTCTCACACGTGGATTGTGCAACGAGCTACGTAGTTGCAGTGTTTCACAAACCATATCTCCTTACAAACAAACAGTGTTCAATGTTCAAATTAGTGTACAGTGCTGCATTACCTATTTCTCCTCACACAAATACAACGTTCAATGTTTTACTTGTAGTACTGTATAGTTCTGGATAAGCCATATCTCCTCAAACATATACAGATTTTACTGTTTGTACATACAGTGTTCAATGTATAGTGATGCATTGCCCATTTCTCCTAACATACGAATAATCGCAGTCATATTTGTAATAACTTTTTTTATAAGAAGTGCATGACGATTCACTTGAAACGATCATTTGTAAGACCACTTGATAGCTTTGAAGCCAAGCTCATTGTATCAGAGTATCGTCAGGACTGAGGTCTTCTTTCGTCAATTGTTATTTAATGAGGCAGCGTTTTAAAACGGAACTCACATGTTGGAAATCAGCATTTATGTGACAAGGTATCCCTCATAATAGAGAGTCAACTAAGGTCGTTATGTCAATAAACGGAACTAACATGTTGGAATTTTAATTGGAAATCAGGATTTATTTGACTAGGTATCTTTAAGAGAGAGTCACCTAGGTTAACTAGAGCTATCACTAAAGGTGATTAATACCCTCGCTTGGAGACCTGTACGAATATGCGTGTATCCTCAAAATAGGTACTTATTCTGTATTTTCATATAAATTAACTAAAGAACAAATGTAATGCAAATTATTTGAAGATGATTAATACTCCCACATTAGTGTCCAGTCAGAATAGGTATCATTTTCTTAATATGGATGCGTTGTCTTACACATATTATAATGTTGTAGTGACAATATGCGAAAAAGTCGCTTAGTTAAGGAGTTAGCTGGGACGAGCTAGAAAATGGGCTTATTATATATCAAATGAAAGGTAATTATGTGTTCTAAACGATCCCACCAAAATGACTTGCACAAAGTGGTACACTTTTTATAAAATGGCGCCTGAACAACACAACCCATAAATAACAAATTTCAGCAAAATATTAGCTACCGACTAAAATTATAAGTTTCAGAGAAATTATAGCTCATTTTTCGATAACAAATGTATATAAACATCTTCCTACGTATTTAAAATAACTGTGTATGCTATATTTCATGTTTAACTAAAAATTATTTCTTAAATATAAGGAATAATACTATACTTAAAAATATCGATTTTTTTTTTAAAATAGTACAATTATATTTTGTTTAATACATGTTCACGTGAAATTAATTAATCAATTCATTTTAGTTTAATAAAAAATGTAATAAAATATGTAAGAACAGATTTACAACAAAAGAAATAATATAAAACGCATAAACTTTCTCAAATTATGACAAAACCTTTCCTACTCCGATTTTTATATTTTAATGCTTAAACATGTATGCTACTAATCATATGAAAGTCTTTTGTTGTTGCCTTAAAGTTACTGTTATATTATGCAATATATTGATACTATACATGATTTCAAATATCACATACATATTTTAAAATATTTATGGTTATCCAAAATGATTTTAAACTGTATATAAAGGGAGATAATTAATCGATGGCGTTGTACTAATCTTATTAGTTTCTTAATACATATATAAATTATTCACTTTTTAATTAGCTTTATTAATTATTCTGTACAATACATATATGAACCACTCTGATTTTAATGTTGGAAAGCTACTTTACTACTCTTTTTTTGCTGCGATCAAGACGGTTGTATAATTATATAAGTTTAAGAATGTACTATGCACAGCCGACCACTTGCGATGTTCACAACTCGCACTTTTTTTCCCGCAATTCAAAGTACTAATTGATTGTGTATTGTTCTTGCCTTATACCTGCATGTAAAATAGTTAAACAATTATGTCCATTACCAATGGTGGATTCTTCTTCACTAGTGAGAATCCATTTCACTTGCGAAGACAAATATAGTTTTTGAAAGGTTGCTTTTCTTTGATATAGTTTTTGGAAGGTTGCTTTTCTTCGACAGGATACAGTCTACCACCGAAAATTAGTTATATGACTTTGGCTCAAAGAAGCTAATCAATCTTCTGAATTAATTCCGTTTCTGTGCCTGTTATAGCAAACAGTAGATGACAATAGTAGATACATTTCACTCGTTATCAAGTGTGTGCTTTCAAACGAAAGATGGTGACGACAGTACCTCTATTTTAATTCCAAGAAATAAGGAACATTCAAGTAAAATTTCGCATGAAAATAAGCTATACATGTATTAATAACTACAATTACCTTTTAAAAGTCTACTACAAGACCAGTCTCACCAAGATACTTTTCGCTTTAGTAATTAATTTTGAAAATAATATCAAATACTTCACATGAGTTTTCCTGAGGTCTATGCCTTGCCGAAACATGGTCAACACTGCAGTTATTGATATGACATCTGATCAAAATATATATTGTTGGCATTTTTTCCAGTTCATTGCATTGTATGCTCCCATCATATATCTATAAGTCCAACAGATATGTCCACCCTATACACGTCTATCAAGTATTGTCAGGCAAAGACAAACATATTCAATTGATGCAGTTGCACAGCAAGTGAACTCAGGTCTAAGTCCACAGAACTCCATTCACATTGTGTTTGACTAGCAGATAGGAAGGGTAGAAGGTGACGCTAGGCTAATAGATTTGCTTACATACTCTAATGTATATGCTTCTTCTACTGTTGAGAGTATGTTGGCTGGAAAGAGTACCACAGATGTGTTCTTGGGCTAACACCAACATATGAAGCGCTAATGACGGTGCTTCTTGTGTCGTTATCTTGTGTTTTTTTTGTTTTTTGACACGTTTTGACAGATTAGAGAAACACTTTATAATGGTTCAGATAAAGCATCCATTGATTCAGCAGATGCAGATGACTCCACGCAATTGAAATTGCCATATCAGGTAATATCGCCCAGGAAATCCCAGAACTTGGTGCTTACGGTTTTTCAAAGTCGGCAACATTCAAGTTCTTATTTATGTTTCTGGAAACAGTTGATTTTAACCAGCATTAGGACGGAAAGATCGGGTGATTGGATATTACATCTCGCGACGCAGGCAAGTATGCTGCTTTATTTCGTCAGCATAAAACATTCTAACTACGCATATAGTTACCTGTATACCTTTGGAAATGCTCTTAGATATAATAGAAAACATGTGAAACATTGTTTTTTACAAGGCCAGTTTACCTTCGACACTGCGAAAATGGAACATTTATCGGTACCTGGATACACTATTTGTGACTCTAAACGTGCATTTTTTCCTACAGTTCTTGACTGATCGGTTGCGACTCTGTTTGATCATTTTATGTAATTGGAAATAAAACAATTATCAAGGTGATGAATGTAAATAGTGCTTCTAGCTTCAAAAATAGAATAGCAATTAAAGATGACTCAGGCTATGACAGGGCTTTTGAAACAGGTCTTTAGCAGCCATTTTCGTAAGACCCAAAGGGACACTGTGCAGTGTTTCACCATAGTTTAGATAAACTATGAATGAAGTTGTCGGATTAAAATGTATCTGTTTAGCAAAGCTTCCACCATGATGTGAATGCAATTTTAAGCTCCCTTTAAGACCTGCATCGACTCCAGCAACACTAAGGATGAATGCCGATAATTCAAAACAAGAACCTGAGTTTCTTGTTAGACAGGGAAGGGAAATGAGTGATAACGGAATGAAACAGACGTATTTTTTGGGAGAAATGGCATCAGATCTTCTCGTAAAACATCATGCATTTGCAGCTGTAAACGGTCATGTTCCACAGCTTCATACGTTTGGATAAGAAACAACATGTCATTCATGATAACCGCATTTTTTGGAAGAAATCGGGTATATTGTTTTTAAAGCATTCCGTCTGTCACTCTGTCAGCCCGTCTGTCACGACCTTGTGGATGGAACTACTCCTGAACGGTTCGAGATATTAAAAATCCGTCTTTACAGAAATTATGATTAGGTCAAAAGGTTTATATTTAAGATAAAGAAATATAAAAAGATCTGACAAGGAAAGTAGCATTCAATAAGATAAGTCTGCTACTTTTATCTCTTGTTTATGATTCTTGCTTCCAAGAGATCCCCTGTTCAGTATTTATTGACATTCACTCTAGCATTTATTTAGTTCTTTTAGTGCCGTAAAAAGACTACACATTAGTAGTGTTATTACTTACTGATCCTTTGGGATCATCCAGCCCAATCTTTGTGACTTTAAAGTAGAATATCGCTTAAATCAGTGTTAGGAGGCGTGAGAGGTGTTGCACTTTACATTACCTCTCATGAACAGAATCAATAAAACCGAGTCTGCTATCTGTATCTCTTGTTTGTGTTTGTTGCTTCCATCAGTAGTTATTGACCTTGACCGTCTAAGTTCACAACTCATTTGTTTCTTGAAAAAAACACATTTGGACGAAACTCCTTCCAGACCATTTGAGGTAAGAAGCTGAAACGTTATGGGAAGCTTGTTGAAGATGAGATTGTTACTAAAGGTCTGACATTTGATCTTCATCAGCAAGGTCAAGGGCAGGACTTAGTGTTTTGCCTGAAAATGGCTTTTGCACGGAAATCCTTCTAGACCATTCAAGGTAATAAGCTGAAACTGAGTATGAAGCGTGTTGAGGATGAGAGGATGTCAATGCCGTTCTGAAATTTGACCTTAACCATCAAGGTCAAGGTCTGGACTTGAGGTATCATTGTGATATCGAAAATAAGGATGTTTTGTGATGGCTTCCATCGACTGGCTCTAGTTGAGCGTTGTAAGTGTAAATCAGACGAACACTTTTGTTACAAAGCTAACCCAAGCCCAGTACAATGATGCTATCGTAGTAGGAAAATATCAAAGAGAACTTAACATTGTCATGCATAGTGAAGTGGAAATGTAACTTAAGAACAAAACATAACACTTTAGCAATGCAAAAGATTAAAATCACAATGGAAGATGTAATGTGTATTCCTGTATACTGTAACAAGTTGCCATTGGTGGAAACATATGCACAAAGATATATTTCACACATCATAAGTATAAAAAGTGAACTTAACCTCAAAAGAAGGTATAAAAGTCGAACCGGAAATTCACAAATTTGAAACAAACAACAATTACAAGGATATACAGAAGAAAAGTATGTGACACTATACATATACAAGGGTTGACACCTTGGTATCGCATTGGAACAGTTTAGGAAATGTGTATTACGCTTACTATCGAATATATTCCTATGGTTCTTTAAAGTGCTCGAAAGATAGACTCTGATACAAGGACAACCCAGTTAACACTCCCGTCCGACGGACGAGGCTACCAGTGAGTCTCAGACCCGTGATATCCGGATTCAGAGTTGAACATGTTTATCCACTTGGTCACCACATTCGACAATACAGTGTTAAGTAGATGTTAACGAAAGGAATGGATAACATATGCACAAGCCATGGATATACGTGGAACTTCATTTATAAAAAGAGCAATGGTTGTTTACTTGACAACCATGTTGGATATAATGAAGATATAGATTACAGATGAGATAATAATTAAAAGTGCTTTTTATTTGGAATTAATAGAAGATAAGTGAGTATAAGGCAAATTAAAACACATCAACAAATGTCATACGTGTTGGTATATAAACGGGATATATGCATAAAAAAGAAATTAATACAGAGTGTATCAAATATGGATTATACTATGTGTATGATACACAGATATATTTTAAGTGTAACCTTAAACATGCTAATACAATCGAATTGTAACTAATACTATATCTTTATGTATCTCGTTTGCTTTAAATTAAAAATGTGTTAATAAGTTTTTTTTTAAAGTGTTTGATTTTTCTTACAATACGTATTCAAAATCATACACATATTTGTGTGTGAGTTAAAATATTAAATAGTTCAATACACTGGTATCCATCTTAAAGCTTAATGTAGGCAATTCATAACGCATATAATACAACATAGTTAAATTCAAACGTGTTAAACGCAAACAACAAATATTAAATTTAGAAACATAATAAATCTTCATAAAACTGATTTCCAGGTGTGTTTTGGTTTCACCATAACTCGTTTTAGAAATGATTTCTTTAAATTAATGTATTTTAAAACACATGTTAGATGCAGATTGTAATCAGTAAGGCTTAATACTTCATTGGATATCAATCCACCAGTGATTTACGATAAAAGCGAAGCTGCATATGTTTGATCATTTTTTGATTTTATTATCTCCCTTTATGAATCCATTTATCGCGTCTGTTTCCAAAAATAAGTGACATATATGGAATATCTTTTTCTATTGAAAGTTGAACACAAAATACCTAACACATTTTTTGCAAAAGATTGCTTTAGAGTTTGTTCATTCATCTCTTTTATGATTTATATTTAAAACAATATTTATTTTGCTTTATGAGGGTCATGTATTTTAACCGTTGACTGCCAAAAATTGTACCATTTTGCGCAAGTAATTTCAACTGATCCTTGTTGGAGAGGGTTTATACTCTTCAATGATATCATAGTTATCCATTTTCTAGGTGGTCCCAACAATTTTTAAAAAACCCGTCAATTGTCACCACAACATAATAAAAGGAAATATCATTCACCACAAACACAGTCAACCAAAAACACGCATGCAAAACAAACTATTTTTAAGCGTAAACATTTAATGGGCAACAGGATATTTGAACGATATGCTTTATCATTTAAAAGGCAGTTTTGTATTTGTGCAGTAGCATAGATATTGGCCATATTGAATACTATAAGAGCATCAGGTGAAGTTCGGACACTTCCATCACGATGAATATCTATCTCTGTTGGAACCGAGGCTCTCCGAATAACACATTTATACCAAGGTTTAAATTGTCCCTATCTAAACCGGAAACCTATGATTATTTTTCTTCCATACCACTGACATTGTATTCGTTGATGTCGCATACTATCACGTTGTGTATGAGTACTGACACAATTACGTCATGCAATTTTACCGTTTTCAACCATATGCTATCGCTCATAGACCGGATACATCGTTTTAGCGCACCAAGCGGATGTTACCATATTTTTCAAGACCAGACCTATTTTACTGAACGCAGTATCTCAGTCCGACGATTTGTCTAGATTTGTTCGACGCTTGTAATGTTTGTATTTGAAACAAGCGTCGCAGATGATCAATACTACTGCTAAGTAGGCCAGCTGCTAAAGAACACCGGGAACTCGCACCTTGTTTGGATGGTTTAATTTACGGGACCCGGTACGGCTTTTGATGTGATTTGCGGCGCGATCCTAAAAATGTAAAAAAGACAATAATATCGTTTTTGTTATATAATGCAATGGATAAATAAAAGGCAAACAAAGAAAAATAGAACCTTATTTTTGAGTCTAAGCAAATACGTATTATTAATTAATTAAATAAATAAACAAAAGTAAAAAAGCGAAATATTTAGTATCAAAAAACAATAAGTAATATAGCGTTGGAGCCTTTACTATAATGACTTGCATTACATCTAGTTGGTCTTACACAAAATTTATTTCGGTAGATGTCAAACATGGCCACCATCTTCGTTTACATAAAGTTATATAGAAAAAACTTGTGGCGATTACTCTCAAAATACTTGATGTATGCTCATGACATTTTACAGGAATGTTTCTCTTGAAGTTTACACTACTCTAAAACAATATATAGGTCATCAGACATAGTGTATAGTGTTGTATTACCAATGTCTCCTTACAAACGCACAGTGTTCAATGTTTAAGGTAGTGTATAGTGTAGTGTACAAGGTTGTAATACTAATGTAAGCTTGAGGACGTCGGGGTTATAAATACGACAACGCTTTCTGGCGGGGATCGTGCGTTTATTAAGGGTAGATTCGACACTATACGACATAAACCTAAAACAACACAAAACGAATACTTAATATACAAGACTCGGAACATAGACAAACAAGACAAATACGATACAAAACCCACGCGGCGGTATTTCATCATTTTAAACATAATATGTATACGAACAATGTCTTACCAGACTCGAAGTAGAGATCGTAGTACCTTAGAAGGTTTTTTTTCACTCACGTGAAAGAACAACTTTAGATACAGTTACATGTATCGCCACAATACCATTTGTAAGGTGTTGTTTGTCAGTCAGTCAGATGAGAAGTGCGGAGAATTGATTAGTTTGGCGGGAATTGGTGTTAGGACCCAGCATGCAATATAATCGCTCACTCACTCAATCGCTCATGACGAGTATATATTTATCAACATACACAGACTGGACATTATAAGCCAGTAAAGGTAAACATTGGAACAGACTATAAATACTACGCTATAACTCTGTTCCGGTACATTAGGTTAGCATCCACCAATACTAGAATACTAATACTGCAAGGCAAAATACAAGACCTGGGTCACATACTCCCCTGCTACATATAAATGTCTCCTGACATTTCACCATTCGTACTTGCTATATTAAGTGTACAAGAACAAACAAATAAATTCAGAACTATAAGTCAAGTCTTCTGAAATAAAAACGTTAGTCAAATGAATATAATAACATCTGAACATCACACCGTTCTATAACTCCGCTTATTATCCTTGCAGATAATATATATATGACTGCTGAAATTGAAAATTACAATAAAAACTTGGCAGATAATCAAATTATCCTTTTGAAACGCAAATATCCAATTATATTGGCGTTATCTCTTATTTTGGACTTAACCAACATTTTCTTGAAATTGAATTCAAAATGCACACATACTGCAAAAAACACAATAAACATGATTATACACAAAGGCAGATACTTGGGTAAAATCAAGTAAATTAACACTCTGGGTAGTTTTCTTCTCCCATCACTGCGGATGTATATCTGAAAATTAAAGATGTCAATAATTCAGACAAAATAAACAGTTTGCGAATAGACCCACTGGCCTAGCCGGTCAGGGGTTTTTCGTTCTCTAGTTGTCCGCCTAACAGGTTGATGGTCTGAATCTCCCTGTTGTTCGGTCGGGCTTCGAACCGACGGTTCTGTCGCTAAATCTGGGGGATTGAACCTTCCGGTGGACACTTCTGGTGAACTGAACCTTCCGGTGGACACTTCTGGTGAACTTGACCTTTCTACGGACAATTCTGGGGAACTGAACCGAGTATTCTCGACTGAGAGAAGAGGAGTAGAAAAATGACTAGTGGGTTCATTTAAACTACTAACATATTGCCTGGACCTACTATTTTGAAAGTTTAAGAGACTGGCTAATATGGGGATCAACAATAGATAGGGATCTATTATCAGGGGCAGTTCGTGCAGAGTGTTCACGGGGTTGAATACTCTCCTTCCTGGTCCAACCAGGTCGTCTGGGTGGTATCACATACCGGTCGGTTTCCGAGTCAGAACTTGAAGATTCAGAGCTGGACCCTGAAGGGTTGGCTTGTGGAGCAGCTGGTTTCCTCTGAACTGGTTCCACAGGGGTGGTATCACAAGGAAGATAGTCAAAGGGCAAGAGCATGTTACGATGCAACGTGCGCATGGGTTTCGAACCCTCGACCCTTTTTACCTTGTATACTGGCATATCTAAATTGGGGATGGATATCACTTGATATACATCTTTAGACCACTTATCGGCCAATTTCTGTTTTCCCTTCAGTCCAACATTGCGCGCTAAAACTCGGTCGCCTACTTCAAGTTTGGACTCTCGGACCTTCTTGTCATACTAAGCCTTGTTTTTAGCATGGCTCTTGCTAGATTCCTTCGCCGCTGTTGCGTAAGCGAGTTGGAGGCGGTCTTTCAGTTTCTTTGCATATGTGTGAGGCTCTGCAGCAGCCTCTCCACAATCTGGTGTAGTACCAAGATAGGCATCGACTGAAAGACGGGGGTGCCATCCGAACATCAAAACATGGGGCGACAATCCAGTGGAATCACTCTTAGTAGCGTTATACGCATGAACAATTGCAGCAATGTAAGACTTCCAGTCTTGTTTCTGGTCTTCCTCCAATGTCCCTAGCATTTTTAAGAGTGTTCCATTGAAACGTTCGCAAGCACCATTTCCCTGGGGGTGGAATGGTGAGGATCGGGACTTCTGTATATTTGCTATTTTGCATAGCTCCTTTATAACCTTACTTTCGAAATTACGTCCCTGATCGCTATGGAGCCTTTCTGGGAAACTGTAATATCGAAAGAAGCGTTCATAGAGGGCTTTAGCTGTAGTCTGAGCCGTCTGGTTGCGGCAAGGAATAGCCTGAGCATATCTGGTAAAATGATCAGTTATCACCAAGATATTCTCAAACCCACCCCTTGACCGTTCCAGAGACAAGAAGTCTATGCAGACAAGCTCCATAGGGCGGGTGGTGTGAATTGGTAATAATTCGGCCATTGCCCTAACTGGGGTCTTCCTGCGTATACATCTTTCGCAAGACTCAACCTTATAGTTCACGTCTTTCTCCAGACCTGGCCAATAAAACCGTTGCCTAGCTAACCACAGAGTCCTTTCTTTGCCCTGATGGCCCATATCGTTATGGACGCCTTTTAAGGCTAGGCTTTGGTATGACTCTGGGATTACAAGCTGTCGGATTAATTGACCATCAAGAGAAGTGGTTCTGTAGAGAACGCCATTTTCAACTTCAAGACGGTTCCACTCACGGAGAAATTTCTGCACAGACACAGTTTCTCTCCGGACGTCCTCTTCCCTGGGCCGAAAACCCTTACTCTTGAGGTCAATAACTTTTGCTAAAGTTTTATTGGTCAACTGTTCTCTGTCCCACTTAATCTTGTTAAAATGCTCAGACGAAAACACTTCCTCATTGGCCAAATGAGGCGCTGAATCATCTGAAACACTTACGATTAAGGGCTCAGAGACAGTGGCTCGTGGCAGATAGCTTCGACCACGTCTGGGAATATTTGTGGTAAACGTGAAAGACTGTCGGCGTCGACATTATTCTTCCCAGCTCGGTAACTGATGGAAAAATTATAATTTGCGAGAGATGCAACCCATCTGTGTCCTGTAGCATCAAGTTTTGCCGTTGAAAGGACGTATGTCAAGGGATTATTGTCGGTTATCACCTCGAAAGTTGACCCCAGGAGATAATCATGAAATTTATCTGACACAGCCCATTTCAACGCCAAAAACTCGAGCTTATGAGCTGGGTAACGCCGTTCACTAGGTCTTAACCCACGACATGCATAGGCAATGACTCTTTTCTCACCATCTTGCTCTTGATAGAGGATTGCACCTTAACCAGAACCACTAGCATCTGTATGCACAATGAACGGTTTAGTATAGTCTGCATATGCCAAGATGGGAGTAGAGGTCAGTTTGTCTATGAGAGTGACAAAGGCCGTCTCTTGGGCATCGCCCCAAGTCCAAAGAGCTACGGATTTCTTTTTGGACTTGTTCTTTCGAGACGCCTTGGTCGTTCCATGTCCTTCTAATAGAGCATTTAATGGCTGTGCTATCTGCGAAAAGTTTTTGACAAAGCGGCGGTAGTAACCCGCAAACCCTAAAAACTGACGTAGCTCCTTAATATTTTTGGGTTTTTGCCAAGTTCTAATCGCAGAAGTTTTCTTTGGGTCACTCTGTAAACATTCCTCAGATAGTACATGACCCAGATAAACGACTGAAGACATGAACAATTCACATTTAGAGGGTTTTAGCTTAAGACCATGCTGGTGTAAGCGTGTAAACACTGCCTCTAAACGTTCCATATGTTCCTCAAACGTCTTGGAAAAAATTAGAATGTCATCAATGAAAATAAGACACTCTTTGAGGTGCATTTCTCCCATACATTTTTCCATAAGACGCTGAAATGTAGCCCCAGCGTTACACAAACCAAAACTAATGCGGTTTGCTTCATAAAAGCCGAGCGGACCAACCGAGAATGCTGTATACTGTTTGTGATCTTCCTCCATCTCGACCTGCCAGTAACCTGAACGGAGGTCGAGCTTGGAAAAGAACTTGGCCCCTTCCAAGATATCTACAGTATCATCGAACCGCGGAAGCATGTAAGCATCTTTCCGGGTCTTTGCGTTGAGGGTCCTGTAATCTATACAGAAACGTAAGCTATTGTCCCGTTTACAACATTGGAGGAGTACGGACTGTCCGATTCCCTGATCGCACATGCATCTAGCATCTCTTTAATATGCTGACCCACCTCCTCATACATTCCCGGGAGTAATCTCCTGTATGGCTGTTTAAAGGGCTTCTCATCATCAAGCACTATCTTATGCTTGACGAGATCAGTTTTCCCTAAATCTGTGGGACCCTTTGAAAAGATACAGCCCCACTTGCCCAATACTTCTCTGAGTCTATGCAGTTGCTGGGGGTTCAGATTTTCAAGGTCAATCTTCACCTTCAGTTCATCCAGAGGAGAATGTTCACTGTTCTCCTTGGTCATGCTGGGCATAGACTCTGAAGCCAAGTTGTCAACAACTTTAACCTCACCTATGAGACATATATCAGATTTGGGACTTATAGTCACACATTTGGCCGACATATTGCAAAGTTTAACCTGAACTTTGGAACATGACCCATGTTGATCAATCTTAATCACTCTTGGACAAACTGTTAACTATTTAACGTTTTCCAAGTTCTCTGTAACTACTTCTGTTACATCAGCATCAACATTGCGGGCAATACCATTTATAGTCATGGTTTCATATGGCGCAATGCTGACAGTATTTGTATTGGTAGATTGTAACTGATTTACATTTAATACTATCAATAGCAATTTTCCATGACTCTGGAATTGTATCTGTGGGAGGATTATCAACTAGATAGTCTCTACACAAACGAATAACATTTGTTCCTATAATTACAGGGCAGGAACGGTTGGATTCAGAATCCGGTACAACTAAAATAGGAACACTGAGTTCAAAATCAGATAAAAATGGCATTAAAATAGGATACTCAATATAGCCCAGATAACTCAGTAACGAACCATCTGCAATGGTTACTTTAAGACCGAGTGACTCGAGAGAGTTGAGCACTGGCTTTTCGCTAAGAGAATGATAAAAACTATTTGACAAAGTAGAGATCATGGACCCACTGTCAATAAGAGCAGTGACTGGAACATTGTCAAAGTAAAAAAATACTAGTGTTGGAAGAACCAACCAAACGCTGGTTCAATATGTTTTGGCCTTTAGAATGGGGACCGGTCTCTGTAAGGCCACCTACAGAGGCGGTTGATGTTTAGGCTGTGGCGCTCCTCTACCAAAAGCCTGTCCTCGGTTGTTTCCTCGGTTCTTGCCTCGGTTGTTGTACTGGCCTCTATTGTTGTACTGGCCTCGGTTGTTGTTGTTAACACCGTTGTTGTTGTTCTGGCCTTGGTTGTTACCATAATACTGCCCTCTGTTAAAGTCTTGCAGTTCCCGGAGGACTAGGGACTGTTCCTGTAGCTGTCTAACAACTGAGTTGATCTGAGATCCTAATCTCTCCTCGGTTTGTTGAATCCTCAAGGTAAACTCTCTCTCCAAATCAAGTCTATCCTGGCTAGTCTCTACCATGGGCTGATGGTATACCTTTTTTGTTGGAAGTGGACCAGAGTCCTTCGGCACGTTCAACTGCTTGTCAACAATCCTTATCTCCCGCAGTAGTTCATCATAGTTGTTGATGGAGTCAAATTTATGGCGGGTGTGGCTCTTAAGGAGCTCACTTTGAAGTGAGGACCAGAACTTCTGCCTGAGGAGTGCATCCTTATCCTCTTCTCTAACGTGGCCGTGTTCAATCGCAGTCTGGAGAAGTGTCTCCACTCTACAACCGAACGTGGTCACCGACTCGCCTTCTCTTTGAAAAGAATTAAAAAACTCCTGCATAATCATGCCCTGAGTTGACATATCCCAAAAGGCAGTATCCAGGCGCTTCAGGATCACGTCAATGGTCGCTCTCTCACCCAAAGCTATGATGGTATGTCTAGCTCTACCTCGCAGAGATCGCCTAATAGCCTGAACCATAATAGCTGAAGGGTATTCAGGTATGAGACATTTCACCTCGAACCTCCACTCATAGTATATGACGTCGCCTTTCTGAATTGGGTCATCCCC
Organism: Cyrtodaria siliqua; assembly: GCA_037043455.1. Taxonomy (NCBI): domain Eukaryota; kingdom Metazoa; phylum Mollusca; class Bivalvia; order Adapedonta; family Hiatellidae; genus Cyrtodaria; species Cyrtodaria siliqua. The sequence continues at coordinate 113,013 of JAWPHD010006655.1, read as the reverse complement.
TGAAAAGAATGGGATCTTTGGTACTATAGTGGAAGGGGTTGGAGTGTAAGTCGCATTGGCTAATTTTGGTGTAGTACTCTGACAGTCACCAAATAGTGCCGACGAACCTATCTGAACCTTGGGCTTGATGTCCAAACTCGGTACAAACACCTTTCTTATCGATCCCCGTCCGATACCTGCAATAGGGGTGCTTTGCAACAAAGGGGCATACTGAGAGAGTGTGGGTACAACGGGTTTGGGTGTTGGAATAGCGGTTTAGGTGGTGGTGTAACGGTCTTGGCCGTTACCACATAACCACTGGCATTCAATGCCTGAATCATCTCCTTCTCTGTCATGGGGGTTATACCGGTAGACATTATGAAGATAATCAAGGGTATATATGAACAAAATAAAGCAGTTATATAACAGCGATACAATTACCCTGTCACTACACAAAATCAAAAAGGGGTTCACAGCCCTGAAACCTCACTAAATAAATACCACGGAACAATAAACATCGATATCACTACAATAAATGGACATATAATTGCTTTCTGTATAGAAATATGCTGAAATGTCATACAATGCTGCAATATTTGCTAAATCTCTGAAATACAGTATTTCAGTATGCCTGAAATTCAAGAATACCTGAAAAGGTTAAACGCAAGCTTGCACATTTAAGAAACCTGTAATACTAATAATGTAAACATATAGAACACTAAACATAAATTTAAACAAGTGCGAATATATACCTTTCTGTCTATCCCTACTCTCTCCCTCAGCTGTTGAAGTGCTGTGAAATTTGTGAATGGGATTTACAGTATAAAGAGTGCTCAAGTGGTGGGTTTAAATAAGCAGGTCAAATAACTGTCAAGTCAGTAATAACACCTTACTCAGTAATCTGAACAACCATCTTATATGTGGTTACCAGATGATATAATAATAATCACACACAATACTATAATTCACTCAAGAATAAACTAACCTACGTCCATCAACATAAACCTCAATGCAAACCGAAAGTAAACAAACATATATTCACAGAAAGTAAACAAGTAAACAAACACATATTCATGGCAAATGCTGTAAATTTCAATGAAAAGTCTATTAAATAAACACAGTGGACTCAAAACTATATCTAAATAACGAAAAAATCGCATATTTGCAAACTATTATCGCCTTTACATGTGACAGCCAAAATCAAAACAATAACAAACCAGCGTTTTAACCTCAATTTGACACAGTGACTTCTCGAGAAATCCTTATGAAGGTCAAACTGTACTGCTACCACGTGATTTAATCAATAATTGACTGCAGCGATAAAGCGCAACGATAGAATGATACTGATATGGCTATAACATGTAAATTAACTAACGATACTAGATATGCAAATAAAAATAAATGAAAAGGATAACTTACAGCATTTCCAACAGTCCTTCCTAGAAATATACACCGCCTAACACATAACACAAAACATAGAACACATATCACTCCGCGCCATTACACAATGTGTTGTCCATCAGCTGTTAAGTTGGTGGGACCTCTTCGTGACATCTTTTTTTCCGTAATCGATTTCATCTCGCGAGAAACACTTTGAAAACAACTTGTGCACATTACTAAATTGGTTTCGGGCCCGAAAAAAAAACAACACGCCAACACACACTACATCTCGATACTACACTAGATTTTCCTGGACTCCTTCGCGGGATACTTCAAATGCGTGTTTCGGTCTGGTTTATCCGTCGATTACCGCCCTCTCTCTATCCCTTTCCTTAACGTTGGGCGCCATTGTGAGCTTGTGGACGTCGGGGTTATAAATACGACAACGCTTTCTGCCGGGGATCGTGGGTTTATTAAGGGTAGATTCGACAATATACGACATAAACCTAAAACAACACAAAACGAATACTTAATATACAAGACTCGGAACATAGACAAACAAGACAAATACGATACAAAACCCACGCGGCGGTATTTCATCATTTTAAACATAATATATATACGAACAATGTCTTACCAGACTCGAAGTAGAGATCGTAGTATCTTAGAAGGGTTTCTTTCACTCACGTGAAAGAACAACTTTAAATACAGTTACATGTATCGCCACAATACCATTTGTAAGGTGTTGTTTGTCAGTCAGTCAGAGGAGAAGTGCGGAGAATTGATTAGTTTGGCGGGAATTGGTGTTAGGACCCAGCATGCAATATAATCGCTCACTCACTCAATCGCTCATGACTAGTATATATTTATCAACATACACAGACTGGACATTATAAGCCAGTAAAGGTAAGCATTGGAACAGACTATAAATACTACGCTATAACTCTGTTCCGGTACATTAGGTTAGCATCCATCAATACTACAATACTAATACTGCAAGGCAAAATACAAGACCTGGGTCACACTAACTTCTCCTCACACGTACACTGTTCAATGTTTTATGCAGTGTATAGTGCTGCATATCCCGTTTCTTCTCACAAACGTACAGTGTTCAATGTTTTATGCAGTTTATAGTGTAGTGCTGCATACCCCGTTTCTCCTCACAAACGTACAATGTTCAATGTTTTATGCAGTTTATAGTGTAGTGCTGCATATCCCGTTTCTCTGTATAGTGCTGCATATCCCTCTTCTCTTCACAAACGTACAATGTTCAATGTTTTATGCAGTGTATAGTGCTGCATATTCCGTTTCTCCTCACAAACGTACAATTTTCACCTGGCAGATTATTATAACACCGCGACATTGGTTTGAACACGTTAATCGAAGTTATATTTGTAATAACTTTTTTTTATAAGAAATGCATAAAGATTCACTTGAAACGATCATTTGTAAGACCACTTGATAGCTTTGAAGCCAATCTCATTGTAACAGAGTATCGTCATGACTGAGGTCTTCTTTCGTCAATTGTTATTTAATGAGGCAGCGTTTTAAAACGGAACTCACATGTTGGAAATCAGCATTTATGTGACAAGGTATCCCTCATAATAGAGAGTCAACTAAAGTCGTTATGTCAATAAACGGAACTAACATGTTGGAATTTTAATTGGAAATCAGGATTTATTTGACTAGGTATCTTTAATAGAGAGTCACCTAAGTTAACTAGAGCTATCACTAAAGGTGATTAATACCCTCGCTTGGAGACCTGTATGAATATGTGTGTACCCTCAAAATAGGTACTTATTCAGTATTTTCATATAAATTAACTGAAGAACAAATTTAATGCAAATTATTTGAAGATGATTAATACTCCCACATTAGTGTCCAGTCAGAACAGGTATCATTTTCTTAATATGGATGCGTTGTCATACACATATTATAATAAAAGAAAATATCATTCACCACAAACACAGTCAACCAAAACACGCATGCAAAACAAACTATTTTTAAGCGTAAACATTTAATGGGCAACAGGATATTTGAACGATATGCTATATCATTTAAATGGCAGTTTCGTATTTGTGCAGTAGCATAGATATTGACCATATTGAATACTATAAGAGCATCAGGTGAAGTTCGGATACTATCATCACGATGAATATATATCTCTATTGGAACCGAGGCTCTCCGAATAAAACATTTATACCAAGGTTTAAATTGTCCCTATCTAAACCAGATACCCATGATTATTTTTCTTCCATACCACTGACATTGTATTCGTTGATGTCGCATACTATCACGTTGTGTATGAGTACTGACACAATTACGTCATGCAAATTCACCGTTTTCAACCATATGCTATCGCTCATAGACGGATACATCGTTTTATCGCACCAAGCGGATGTTACCATATTTTTTCAAGACCAGACCTATTTTACTGAACGCAGTATCTCAGTCCGACGATTTGTCTAGATTTGTTCGACGCTTGTAATGTTTGTATTTGAAACAAGCGTCGCAGATGATCAACACTATTGCTAAGAGGGCCAGCTGCTAAATAACACCGGGAACTCGCACCTTTTTTGGATGGTTTAATTTGCGGGACCCGGTACAGCTTTTGATGTGATTTGCGACGCGATCCTAAAAATGTAAAAGACAATAATATCGTTTTTGTTATATAATGCAATGGATAAATAAAAGGAAAACAAAGAAAAATAGAACCTTATTGTTTGATTCTAAGCGAATGGGTATTATTAATTAATTAAATAAATAAACAAAAGTAAAAAAGCGAAATATTCAGTATCAAAAAACAATAAGTATTATAGCGTTGGAGCCTTTACTAAACTGACTTGCATGACATCTAGTTGGTCTTACACAAAATTAATTTCGGTTAGATGTCAAACATGGCCACCATCTTCGTTTACATAGAGTTATATAGAAAAAACTTGTGGCGATTACTCTGAAAATACTTGATGGATGCTCATGACATTTTACAGGAATGTTGCTCTTGAAGTTTACACTACTCAACTTTTATAATCGGTCATTTTTGAAAGAATTATATGTTTTTTAATAATAATATTTTCAATTGAAATTTTAACTGACGTCGTTTAACAAATATCACTAGTGATTTAATTTTTTTTAATCTGCCTTTTATTGGATTAAAACCTTGTTGATAAACTTAATAAAATATTGGTATGAGTTTCGGTGATTTCCAGTTTTTAATATTCGTCTTATTTTCAAAACACCTGGGTTACCGACTATAAAAGTTGAGTAGTGTAGTTGTCCGAAGTAAAAATCAGGTCGGCCGGAAATTTAAAATGGCCGCCACAGCTAAAAATACATTTTTAAAAATACAAGTTCATGGCGACTACTAAAAAAAAAAAACTATCTCAAAGAATAACTTGCCATGTCCTACAACCCTTACACATGAAGTTCAGGTGAAGATTCAGCGGCCTGTTGCTCAGTGGATAAGGACGCCTCGGCTTTAGAGAGCTATAACATTTAACAAGAATCACTTCGCCAATAGCAATCATATAAAATCATACACTATTTAATCTTAACTATAGCAACAGCTCAAAACCCTTTGCTTACTAATGTTTTCGCCATTCAGTACGCAGTACTTTGATTAATATTATCCGCATCATTGTTGATGCGAGTGACTTGTATCGGACCAGCAAGTAGGTTCAGACTTATAGTTATCTGGTATACCATAATACCGATGTCCCACTTGAATTGTTATACCGATACTATTCCTAGTGTTTTGACTTTAAGCAATTCACACATGTTTTCAAATATATGCTAATGATTATGTGCTCAAGTATTCATCTGAGACTACGAGGTGCTTACGCATGTGGCGAAAAACAATTTTTGTTTATTTCCCCGTTGACTGTGTTTCAATTCGTATCGCCATTTATTTGGCTTTTGTGACAATAATTGGAAATTTAAAGAACGATTTATACATTTCGAACGGTGATGTAATATGAAAAAGTATTAAAAATCGGAAAAGTTTTATTTTAAACTGACGCATCTTACCATATATTTTTCGAATAGTTTTCATTTCGTGCTCATAAAGGTTAAATGTATCTAAATAAAATTCTGTTTCGACGGTATTGAGGAGGTTGGCTGGTGAATGAAGTAATGCTGATATCTTCTTTAAATTGACATTTAAAGCTTCTTTGGTAGCATTTAGATATAAAATTATCAAAAACAGAGAAGGTCGTCTCGATTGTTTTACACTAGATGTCTTTGAAGTAGACACATATTTCTAACTCCAAAAAAATGGAAAAATAGAGTCATTGGACATTTTTACAATTTTTTTCATTACTATGTATATTTATTGAAAACCAATGATTAATTTTGGATTACATATGTGAATATCTTTCAAAACATACACAAACAATTGTAATCCTCTTCGCTTTTTTACTTTAAAAAGCACATATATATGGACCGTACTCCATCCATTTTTTATTTTACTAAAAAAATAATTCAAGATAAAAAATATGTTCTAATGCTCAACTTTTTAAAACTTGTATATGACAAGGTCCTGAGACATATCTTTCAAAACAAGTAAAACAATATATAGGTCATCAGACTTCTGATGATTTGTATTAAACATTCTTTAAATTAAATACATTTTGGAGTTATTTTGACATTTTCACTGTAAAATACTGTACACACATTTTTGACAATATAAAATCAGCTCAGTATCTACTTTTATATATGTATTCCGCTAACTGAAAACAATCTTACTTTTTCTATAGAAAAACGTTAAATATATACTCAGAGCTACCCATACCCCGTATCTTGTTGACAACACAAAATGACACAAACGACGGAAAAATAAGATAAAAAAACGTTGCTGAAAATGTGATATGTTACCATCTTAAATCCTACATTATATCCATATCTGCTAGAATGCAAAAAATGAAACAAGTCTTTTGACAAATAAAACTATGATTTAAAAAATAATATAATATATTTGAACATGTCAAAACTTGCCCAGTCAACATCTTTATTAAACTATTGTTGGAAAAAAAGTTCCGATTCACTGTGGTGGACACAGCAAGGCTTTGTTTTAAAAGTGCATATCTTTAATGTTATGGTTCATTGATTTTGGGCAAAAATGTTTCAGCAATGTTCAGATGTTAGACACTATCTAAAATCATATATCAGTGAAACAGACATTTGCGGTAAAATAAAAATACTCACCGTTAGAAATCGGTTGAGAAATAAAAATAGTGCATCCGAAAGATTTTGATGCAGCATGTTTCAATTTTAATTTATATCCTGTCAATGTGTTCGACAGATCTAAAATAAAATAACTGAACGTGTGCATCGTAAATGGGTAACTGTGTTAGCAGCTGTCGTTCATTTTCACAATAGTTTCCGTTTGCTCTCCATGCAGCAAATGGGTTATCGAGCAAGCTGTAATATTTCTAACTCTAAAATTAGACGAACTTTTCCTAATGATAAGGCAGACACCTAATCGTATACCGAGAATCTTCGGCTAAACGAATTTTTTGGTGAGTAGCACACCATACTTGGTGCTGTTTATAACTGTATGTCCAGATCTGGTGTTATCTATGAAAGACACTTGTATTGCCTTGAATGTATAGACACCAAACGAGGTGATAGATGTCCAGCGCGATTACCAACAATCATCTTAGACAGGGTAGTCAATGACTAGTCTATTTCAAATTGTCATCACTTTTTAATTGCATGAATTCAATGTGTTCGGCGGCTTCCACATTTTCCATTTGATACTCTTTTTATTATTTGTTTTCTGTTTCGTCAACTAGTTGTTGCATATTTTCCCACAACCAAAGTCTTAATAACCCCACACAATCGATAAGTATGATTTTGATACTTGCGATACTAATTAATTATATGGTTAAGAATTGCATTGTCTGCAAACACAATTTAATCTTCTTTATGTATCCCTAGATCATTTGTAACATTCTAGTTCACTCTATTCACCAGGTTCTCGAAATGACACGTTTGTCAATTTGTTTTAGTGTAGATATTGTTCGCTTTGTATCAATGGTATTTCAAATTGGTTATGGATCTATGGTTTGCTTAACCTTACTTGGTATATCACACTACGTAATACAGTATACTTAGTTGTTATCAGGGTTTCATGAGTCTTGTATTTTCGCTGATAATGAAATTGTATAGTGGTTATATTTGTCTAAAGTTGTATATGTGATATGTTAATAGCAATTAATAACTAAACTCTCAATATTTTTTAAAAGTGAGTTAAAATGTGGCATTTACTCTTGCTTACACCATAAAGTAACTAACAGATATACAATACATACTTCATATCATTAGCGTAAGCATATTTGCACGAGCGCAAAGGCAACTGTTCAGAATAACAAGTGTCAGAATAACTGGTATACACTAATAAGAGTTTGTAGCATGGTCGGTGACACTTCCTTTGATGAATGCAGAGCATTAAATCGTTTAATTTAGGGTAACTAAAGGGGCGTGGCTATACCGTACTACAACTACCGGATATTGGAATTTAGAGTACGGTCACTATGACGTCACAGTGTTACTAAGTATACCATGCCACAAAAAAGATAAAGTCTGTCTCACTCGTTGGTTATTTAAACACCTCGATGGGCTACGCCCATCTCGGTGTTTAAATAAGCCAACTCGCTGAGACCAGACTCTATCTATTACATGGCATACAGATGAGATGGACATGCTACAAACAAACAGTACACCCATTTCGATTTTTAAGGACAAACGGTCGGAAATCATTGAAAACAAATCCAAAATAGATTGGATATTGTCAAGCGAAATGTTCAACCAAATTGACAATCAATGCCAACCAAATAGTACATGACAGTAATTTGAGAATGCATCAGGTTACTTGAATACATAAATATATTAAAAAAATTCCAATTATTAACACCAAATTAGCAAATTAGACTGTGTCGAAATATTGATGTTTTCCTAAATATTTTAAAACTGATGATACACGTATTAGTTTTGATTGATGTTACCGATTGTATTACGTAAATCATTATCATACAAATACGATAAACCAACACATATATTACATAGAAGAGCCATTGATGTTCAAGTATTGTACATAGCATACCACCGTGAAGGAGGAATGCAAACATATCTACATGGTGGTGAAAGCAACCTGCATGAATAAGACCAATCTGTACACAGAGCATCCACATACAACCTCTGTCAACGTCTGAGCAAATTATCACGTGATCAAAGACTACCTTCTGATACGTTGAGAGAGTCCAGTGTGAACTAGGTAGACATTGGAACAAGACTGTAAGGGTCCAATAGAAGTATATGCCTTCTAAGATGCCTACTATAGCAGAAACGATCCAATACAGACACTGGCATGCAATATGTTGTTAAATGCTGTGGTTAGAGTGTCTACATGAACAAGACTATAGGCGTCCAATAAAAGTATATGCCTCCTATATCAGAAACGATGACGTTTATTTGTGATTACAGGCATGTCAGTTACAGTCGTTGCCATTCCATAAGGATAATTATCTGATTTTTAAAATGCTTGTACTGTGTAGAGTAAGTCGATATTAAATATAGGCTTTGTAACTAGGTTCCTGGGTTTTGATTTTAGTTTCAACCAACTTACGATGCTGTATTCAGCTGTGATTGAAAAGTCGTGACCTATTTCTTACGAACTCTCTTTAAGGCAAAGCAATACGAAGTAGTAATTTGCCTAATACTACAAACCCTATCGTTAAAATCTATGAACAAATACATAATGTGTATTTTAGTCTTCTACATTTCTTTTAATTGATATGATCTTGTATGGTGAATAGCATAGGACTCTTGTTTTGTTTACATAAACAAGTAATCCCGACAATGTCAAAACTCATGCAGTCGCAAAGAATGTAGTGCTTTGTTTTCGGAGTCAGTTATTAATATGTGTGATAAAGAATACCCGTTCACCGAGACATCCTAACCATTCATCCATAGAAATGTAATAATATATGATAATGGCCATCCATCGTACTTGTCCAGCAGCGATGTGTTCACATTAGTTTTAGTAGCTTATATCCTTTTATTACGAAAGACGTACCAGGTAGCTAAGTCCTGTGTAAAGGTTGATGGAAACCTATCTGATGACATTCAAAGCACAGTTGGTTAGAGATTGCCTTGTGTCACTATGTGTGGTGGAGAGATTAGAACAATATGTTATATCTTTTTGACATAGTTCTTAAATAATATACAGTTTATTTCAGCACTACACATCAATATCAAATTTAGTTCGGTTCTGTATAAGTACACTCCCATATTAAGCAAGGGAGATTACGCTATATGATGTATTGCCACTGCATACATGGGCGATAACACGAGTAGTATACAAATGTTTAGGTTAACAATAGTTACATGTTACAGTTCTAGAAGCATATACTTTATTTCGGAATAGTGTGTTATGTTTGACATAAAAACTCCGTATAAATTTGTTTGTTTGTTTGATTGGTGTTTTACGTCATTATATAACGTTTTATGGCAAACATGACGGTCTACATCGTTGTGGTAGAGGCAGACCACCCCATTTTTCCTGAGTAGAACCAGTATAGTATACCTCCCTCCATCCGTAAGAATCGACATTATCTCACTTACAAATTGTCGCAAGAGTGCAAACGTTTATCAACCGCCCAACCCACATATAAAACACCCTACCCATAAAGCACGCATACACATGGAGCGAATAGACATTCATTATGCATATAGGCCATATTGCATAACCCATCCGACTGAAAAATTATTGGGAAACTATTTTTTTTTAACCTAGCAATATCTATCAAATTATAAGTGATACACATTGATTTGTCAGTGGGTGTATTAAAAAAAATTAGTATGAAAAGAGAAATTTGGAAATCGCCGAACACAATAAATATGAAAAAAAGTGCAACCTCGGTTTGATCGAGATTGTTCTTGAACGGTAGTGAAACATGCTGAAACATTATAATAAAAAGGTATGTAAATATTTTAATAAATGTTAATGAACACCCAGTGTACTTGCTCAAACGCGATGTGTTAAAATAACTTCTTCGACTCTACTTGTTTTGCTGTTGTTGTTGGTTGTTGCTTGTGTTGTTGTTGCTGTTGTTTTGTTGTAAACTATTTATCCGAACGGTATGTCCTGCGTAAAGGTGAATGAAACTCAAAAACTATGATTTTCAAAGTCAAGATACCAATTGAACATTATGTCGCTTAAAATTGAAGGCAAACACAGTTTGTATAAATTCCACATCAAGGTTTGTAGTTTTACTTCAGCAAGTATATCTTGCTCATGTAGGCCAGTATGTTTGGCAATATGTATGCAATACTATGATCAGTTGTAATTGTTTTGTTTATCCCAGTATAATAAACGGTTGAGTTTAAAGACATCACACCAGAATCAAAAGATCACGGACATTTTACAGCTAGAGACGATCACAAACTTGCTAATCCTGTACTGTGGAAAATATTTATTGAGGCCCTGACATAATTTTATATAATACTACAATGTGCAATGTTTCTTACAATTGCTAAATGTTCATTTTACTGTTTGGAATAGAAACACTTAAATATGGCAGATTAAAAAGGTAAAATCTGCAAATTCAATTTATTTTATTATAACAAATATGTATAGAGTGAAATAATACACAATAAACAACATTACAATCATGACAAAATATCCTTTCTAGTCCCACATATGTCCCATGTATGGTATTTTTTCAGATACAAATTATGAGCCAAGTCGTATTATCATAACAGACCCTTTTGCAAAACAGCTTTTATTATCGACAATCAAAAGTTGTGACGTTTACAAAACTCCCCAGAATTACATTTTCAGTATGGACTCTTATTTAGTGGAATCTTTTAATAACACACTAAACATTGTTCACGACAAAAGGCTAGGTTCTTGTGGTGATATTCTGTACATTTTAAAAACAAACTTAGCTGGGTGTCACTGGAAAGAAAACATTAGTTTGGACAACGCACGTCGATCGTCCGTCGAATACCCAATTTATGTAAAAAAAGAGTACGATAATGGACCTTTGGAAACGGCCGAGCACAACACTTACGAAATATTGCAGTCTCGGTTTGATTGAGACTGTTCATGAGCGGTAGTGAAATATGCTAGCTACCGCTCACGCCCTCTAGCCCCGGGTTGAGCAGAACTCAATATTCATAAAATCAATAGTACAAAAGTGTAACCATTCCGAATATGGCATGCATATGGATGTGGACATGGAGTATACTGCTTCATTATTATTAAATTAACAATATAATATATGTTGTCTTAAACTTAACCAAAATCAATACTAAACATATTGAAATTAAATCATGCTGGTACTGTTACACATAAAATTTAGAAATATTTAAATTGGAATTAAATTGTTTGTCGGGGCCTCATTATATAACAGTACATACCCATCTCCAATTTTGCATGAAATTCTCGTACTTCTCACAATGCATGAAAAAAAAATCATAATAATGCCCCCACTATTTCTATAGGATGGATTAGGCTGGTGCGATGTCTTTAAATAAGAAGTAGTCACTAGTAGTTATTTATGCACTCGAACCAGCAGCAAAATCGGAATGCATGAAGTAGTGAACTAATTTGCACGTGAACCTTCGATTATCACACATTGTTCTGAAGATAGAGGGATAATACAAAATACCTTTCGCAACATTAAGTCCTGCTTTTTCTCAATGTATTGTGTTTGTGTTATGTTTTTTGTTCAACCTTCTTTCAGTATTTTTTTTTTTTTAAAAAAGACAATCAGGTCCTAACACATACTATATGAGGTCATTGTCTCTCACATGTGCTTACATGTCTCCTCTTTCCTGTCCACCCAACACCTCACCCCATTACATGTTTCAATCTTCAAATCAGCTATTATTTAAACGACAGTAGATGTGAGGACAAAACGTTTGTCCTCACATGGCCATGTGTGTCCTCACATGAACGTATGTGTCATATCTCTCTCCCTCTCTCTCTCTCGCCCCCTCTCTCTCTCTCTCTCTCTCTCTCTCTGGCGTATGCAAATATCATTTAATGTAATATTTAGCGCTTTAACCGCATTAAATATATAATGAATATGTTAAGTCTAATTTTGGCATAGTGTTTTATGAACAAACACGTATAATGATATATAGGGTCCTATAGAAACCACAGCGTCCGAACGCAATGGCATCGTAGGTCCGCACTGTACTGCAAACAAGGACTAGAAACTACAATGAAAGAGACAAAAAACAACAGAAAGGGTGGTGAAGACAGGGTTACCGACTTGGAACGGTCAGTAGGCAATAAGGCCTACTAGTTAGCTTGAATCGATTTTATATGCGCACAATCCTCGCTATTATCCTGTCTTCAGCGCCCAAATAGACAAGACAGTGTAAACAAAACTACATCCCATCAAAAGGAATTCACTAACAATAAAGTTCACATCCAGAGAAACTAACTAAAGATACACACACAAAACAATAAACATCTCAGGATGTATCCGGAACCGTACTGAACAACCATAGTAGTTGCAGCTAAAGAGAAAACCAATCTAGGGTACGACCAGAAAACCCGAGGGACGAAAGCTCATGCACCCACCTCCCTTAGTTTGGGTTTCAGTAGGTACAATCATAGAGTCCCAAGAGGTAGTCCAGTCATCGCACAAGTGAAAAGTAAACCGCAAATGGTTTACATATGATAAACTCAATACTCTGATTTGACGGTGTTCACAATTTAAAAGTGGATTGAAGTAAAATTATTTAAAAGTGAACTGAAGTAAAATTAATTATCTTTCAAATATAATATGATATTTTGTGCAGCTATCTATTTAAAAATCTACGGCTATGTTTGCAATACGGTATTGATCAGCAATGCGTCGCAAATGAAGGGTGAATACACAGATCACTAGCGGATCCAGGAGGGGGGCACCCGGCGGTAGGTAGGTAGGTAGGTAGGTAGGTAGGTAGATAGGTAGGTAGGTAGGTAGGTAGGTAGGTAGGTAGTCAAGAAGGTAGCTAGGTAGGTTGGTAGGTAGGTAGATAGGTAGGTATGTAGGTAGGTAGGTAAACATGTAGGGAGGGCATACCATATTGGCTCTACGCAGGAAAAACATGGGGCGGTCTGTCTCTACCACAAAACATTGACCGGCGTATATGGTCTAGCATGTGCTATATATAACATAAAACCAATGCAAACAAACTTGTAACAGTGAGCTCGGTACTCAACTTTAAAAAGATGCCATTCTGGAATAATACCACGTCATGGGCGCATGACATGATACACCAACAAGCCCCACTATACTGACACGGGACATACCAGTCCTAGCACTACCTTTGATATGCTCAGCGACAGGCAAAGGAGCCAGTCGTACCATTTTTATAAAATATTTGTAATGACCGCGCCGTGGATTGAAGCCACGACATTACGCATGCGCGGCAGACGCTCTACACTTACGCCTCCGCCACGATTCAGTAAACACTTTTAAAGACGTGTTTAATATAACGAAATCCATGGTTTACATTCTGTATAAACACCTGCTTAAACATACACAATCTCGATACAATACTCGAACCTAAATTATAGAGGCCATCGTTTGCAACAGCTTACACGCTCTGATTGAGGCACCTCAATATTATTTCGCAATTTCATTCATAAACTGCAATGACCCATATGGATATCGTTTCAGATTGACATTCCATTAGCTATTCATGAATTTTTATTCACACCTTATAACAAGGTGGGGGATCACATGGTTTCAAAATGACGTCACCGATGGAAAAACAACCCGCTTCGATATAAGATTTTCTTTATATTTTTCTTTAATAATTCACGCATTTTCATGTAATATAGCCTAAAGTATCCAGAATTTTCTGCACTTTATTCCGTAACTTTGATTGTAGATGAATGTTCCACATATTTTTTGTTTAAGCCGCCACCAATTCCGAAATGTAATTTTTTGAGTCGGTCTCGTACACCGGATTTTCGTCTTAAAATGAACTTATCTGCATCAGTTCTAGTCAAGCAACTTTGCTTTATAAACAAAAAAGTCATATCTACCATAATTTAAAAGTTACATGCGCTACAGTGAAAATAATTATGCAATTTCGAATATGATCTCGAACACTGGCTACATGAAAATAGATCTCGTACACTTGTGCTTTTGTTTTGAGGTGTATATTGTTTATGCGATGTACTTATGCATTACTGATCATTTCAGGTGCCAGTGGTAGTTCATACAGAGTACAAACATGAGAATTCGGGTAGGATAGTGGGGGTGATTTCCTATTGTGTAGATAAACAACACGTCAAAGATATCCAATGTATGGCAACGATATCATGAATAATTAAACATGCTTTTTGAAATGTTACAGTAACCATACATTGTATACTAGAGAAAGGATCCGGATGAAATCTAAAAGAAAATAGTAAACATAGACTATTAGTAGTAATAAAATGCCACTCCAATGCGGTGTCTTCGTTTTTAAATGATAAAGACGTTATGAAAGTAAATTGTTTTCAACAAGACTTTGTTAGAAGCTGGACATTTTGAAGTAGTCAAAACTGCAACTTGCATTTGTCTAAATATTCTAATATTTATTAATTGTCCATGAGTTCTGATACTCATGACGATGCGTATGCTCGGAATGTATGTGTTTTTTTTCCATGACAGCAATGCCCATAAGACACAATGTAATATGTTAGAAATACATATCGCAGAATAAAAACGTTCACTGAATAAAAAAAAATTGTCAAGCGTTTTATCTCAACTGATTTTTTCCCGTTTTACGTTATTCCTAATGATTAATAAGTTATACATGGCGGCAACCTTTATTGGTCGAGAGGACCCGGTTTGTCAGTTGCTCATATGCCCATTTACTGGAACCAAACAGCACCTTGGTGAAACCACTGACCGCAGAAATGTTCATGTTTTCTCATAAAATGAACGTTTTTAACCATTTGACGACCGTGACCCGTCTACTAAAACCTTAAATAAATTGCTCCTCTAGACAATAGTTTAGGTGTGGTCGTTGTGGGTATGTCCCCTTGGCTTCTTATCAGAGGTTGCTTATCTTACATAAACGCCGGTTAGGTGCCAAGGATGCCTATCAGTATGTACATGTGCAGTGTTTGTCACCAGAAAAGATCAGAAAAAAACGTCATTTAGACTTTCAGTGAATAATTGTATACCTCAAATGTTCTTATAAAAAACAATATTTGAAGTTCAACGTATTTGTGTAATTATGCAGTGTTGAATGCATCCGACAAAATTAATGTAAAATCAAAACGAAAACAAATTCATTTGGAGTTAAAGTTTAACAATATGTTTATTCATTTCAGTGTACTGGATGTATTAAACAATATGTATATCACACAATCCTAATAAACTACGTAGTACAACACATGAACAATAAAAAGTAGTTGAAACATGTTTGAAACGAAATGTAACTGTAACTAAACTTATTTACAGCGAAATACATAATAAAATCACTTTACTTAGTGCAACCAAATAAGTATCGAACATAAGTTTAACAAAGCAAAATGGCCCATGCAAGAGACCCAAATGGACCTAAAGCGATGACATTGGAAGGCATTAACTTTCTTTTGGTTATATGTGCACTCACCTCGGTTAAAACTGTATAAATGATTCGTTATCATTGAATCTTGACCAAGCTTCACAAATATCAAATGTATACATTTTTCTTCAAACAGTCCTGTAGTTATTCTGAGGGCTCGGTATAATTTTGGGAAGTTACCAAACATTGAAGTAGGCATTCAAATGGAAAATCAATTAAATAAAATCACTAAAATATATTTGTCCAACATAAAACTAAACATTTCGCACGGGAATGCACTAAAACGTAGGAATTCAACAGTGTTTTTCCGGAGTACATGTCGTCAGACCCCGCTAGGTAGGGATTTGCCTCGGGTAATTTCGGGGCTGGCTACGGTCTGTCAAAAATTCAAAGGCTCTATCTTTTATTATTTAAAAAAAAACACGATCTCACTGGTTTTCAAAATGTAGATCTTTTAAAGATCCGATTAATATCAAGGTTTGATAAAATGGGGCGGTGTTTATAAGACGAAATGTATGAATTATTTAGAAATGTAGACATACAAATTTCTAAATCCTCTCATAAAAAAATGTAGATGTGATTCGGTTCACAAATATACACATTCAAGGACAATGACTCAATTACTAATGGTCGTATCTGAATGCCTTTCGAACATACTGAAGACGTTTCATTGAGATCCAATACAAAATTAAGTTGTGAACGAGATCATAAGAATATGTTGCAGGACGAACAAACTGTGATCTCAATAGCCCATCTTCTAGTGATCTAATAATGAGATCATTAAATATGCAACTTAAAAAATATAAATCACACGCTTACAACATGCTTCATATTTGTTCAGCCCTTGCAGTACATCAAATAAACATGTAATTAGACAACATAGTATCGGTCATAAAAGTCATTCAGTCGCTTGACCTAATATTATCAAAGTATTTTCAAAACGATAAACAAACACAATGTTTGTAAAGATATATAAAAGATCGGACAGTGAAAGTTGCATTCAAGGAGGACAGTCGACCGTCATCACAAAATATAATAATAGCATTATTATTTTGAAAAACAGTTTTTTTTCCAAAACGAATGGAATACACACGAACACATGTCTTGACATTTTATGATTTCATTTGCAAACTATTATAATATTGAAATGTTAAAAGTGGTAAAACTAAAACGTTAAATATATTATATAGAAGAATCATGCTCTCTAAAATGGCACATGAAGAATGCAACCAATTCACCTTTTAAGTTTTTGAGTGAATTCACCTGTCACAATAGTTTTAAACCTGATTTTTCATAAACATGTTAGATTGGTTAATCTTATCTTTTCTGCAGCTGTATTCATGCTCTACAAGTTCTGTTTTGATTTCTCATGTTGAGCATGTAAATACTTATATCCCAGATGCATGTCTCAAGTGTTTATTAAAGTCGGATTGACGCGTGTGTGATGCTTCAAGTTACTTCTTAACGTCATAAAGAGCTTTCTGAAGCAACGGTACTGCCCTGAGTGTCTGAAGATATTCGACTCATGCTGCCGAAATATCTCTACCGTTTTGAAAACAGTGCCTCGTTCAAGAAAAATCTTCTTAATACCAGAAATAGAATAGAAACATACAAGTAACTCGGAAAACACAACGAAACTGTTATACAATACAACATTGTAAAACTTCTTGTTGCACCAAAATATGCTTCCGAAAAACATTTCAAATCAAATGTATTTATATATTTTCAAATATGAAGTTAAGGAAAGTTTTGAATATACTTGTAGTTTGAAAATGTGCAGACGTTACTTTGTTTTCTTTATATTCCTTCAAATAACGTATCATAGCGGAGACATTTCCCTGTCGGGTTTGAAAAAAAAGTAAAACTGATATGATGCACAGCTTAATTGTCGCACGGTTACTTATATGACCCACCCACCCTCCGATTGGTTATGATAATTTCGTTTTGTTCATAGTACTGGACAAAGCAAAACATACAAACATATACATGATACAAAACATATGTCGCAGTGATTTCGCTGGTTATACCATTTAGAGGCGCACCCGGGGTTCGTTCTCGTGACATGTAAGCCATCCGACCTACATTACATATAATCATCCCTTATATCTATCTGCAACATTACATATAATCATCCCTTATATCTATCTGCAGTATTAAGTAAAATACTGAGGAAAAGCTTACCCAAAATGTTACCATTATTGTGTTGGTAGCTATATAGAAACTTCACTGGCACCTACAAATGACCAAAAGTCATAAGTACATCGCATACACACAATAAACCGCCTAGCATTACAAAACTCGTGAGCCAATCTAACAAGTATAAACATACAAGTGCACCAGATCTCTTTTCACGCTGCCAGTGTTCGAGACCATTTTCGAAATTCCGTAATAATTTTCACTGTAGCACATGTATCTTTTAAATTGTGGTAGTTATGACTTTTTTGGTTATAAAGCAAAGTTGCGGGACTGGAACTGATGCAAATGAGTACATTTTATGACGAATATCATGAAAACCTCTTCATTCCAGTGTACGAGACCGACTCGAAAAACTACTTTTCGGAATTGGTGGCGGCTTAAACAAAAAATCATCTACAATCAAAGTTATGGAATAAAGTGCAGAAAATTCCGGATACTTTAGGCTATATTACATGAAAACGCGTGAAGTTATCAGGAAAATATAAAGAAAATATTACTCCGAAGCGGGTTGTTTTTCCATCGGTGACGTCATTTTGAAACCACGTTTTCCCCCACCTTATAAGTCGTAATATTTTTAGACCTTACGCACATGAATATAGTGAACATGTATTCCGTCCTTTTTTCGTGCAGTTCTAGAGCTCACATTAAATTCAGTAACAGTCAACAATAATACACACCAACAATCATTTAATTAAAATAAGAACACGGGTCAGTTACCTAATTTATATTATAAAATTGATGATAATATGATGATAGCAATGTAAGCTGCTATCACTTTAAGATTGACCAAGTGTGAGGTCTCAACTTACACTTACCACGGGAGAATCAAGAATAAATAAATTTACAAATTTACATACAACAAGATGAATATATATACAAATGATTATCAATGATAAAGTAGAAATATCAACGCTTTTAAAGCATTTCAAATTTCGATACACGCTATATGAATCCCTATGCATTATTTTAATTATTATAAAATTTAAATATTATACTGTTCTGTTTTAATAAGACTGAATATCTTTATTTATGAAACAAAGCTATTTCAAATATATCAAAGCTATTTGCATCTCACTGCTATATCTAGCTGAAACCTTCCGGTACAGTTCAGTGTCCGGCATTAATAATTCACTTCCACGCAATGCTACAATGCTCCTATGCACGCCCCTCATCAGCGATGGATATTCGTCCCGGTACCATACTTCCGGTGACGTAGTTCTCACGCGACGCCAACTCGCACGACATTTTCCGACGATGGCTACAGTCCCGGTATTCCACATACGGCGACGTTATTCCGTATCTGCCAAACTAGACCCTCTTGCCTAGCGTCCTCGTGGCTACCCTGGTCTGTTGACCAAAAATTGAATGATGCGGTCCTATGACGGCGTTCGCCACCTACGACCCCGTACACCACGCTCCCGACAATATACTATACCTCCGCTCCTAGCGTCTAATACGGCTACAAAATATATACTCAGTCTTACAATGTTATCACAACATGTTTCTACAATAGCACTAAGGCATCACCATACGTAATAACTGATTGCAGAGCAATATAATATCTTATCAACACTGCCATTCATGTTTGTCTTTTTGCGTGTTTTGGGGTTTACTGTGTTCTGTGAAAGCTGCATTACCTCTTCGACTCTTATACTTATTGATATTCAGAATGAATAAACCCAAATTCCTTCTTCGAATTAATATTATGGTAAATTTTAACAAAATGTGTAAAACAATTACAGATGTCATTTAACAACAATAAAATCTGAAAATGCTAGATGTAACTCAAAACTTACAAAATAATAAGTCAACCATGAAACTTATAATTGATTATAATTTAATTTCAAGCATAGAAAAGTTGACTGAACGAATAACTGGTTATATTGGTACAGCGACCTCAGACGGATTGAATAATAATGACTATACAATAAGCCCCTTCATAAACAACCGCAGTGAGACTTTCACTGCACAATAAACAATACACGTTTATGCAATGAAGTTATGACAGTTAGAAACCTCCGTATAAAACATACTTACAATCTGAATCGCGTTATACATTTACTATCTACAGAACAACTGGCATTGTCAAATAATGTAAATATAGGCCACAAAAATCTATCAGACAATAAGTAAAATCCTAACTTTCTTAATACTTTATGGATTTTGATGAAATAAAAGCCAAAACGACTTATTCTTTATCAATAGAATGAAACTAGTAAAAGATAATTCATTACATATACGCACCGATTAGAAGTGATGCGCTTGGAAAAAATCTATCAAAATTCAAATTCAAAATCAGATAAAATGAGGCCCCGACAAACACAGTTAGAAACACTAAGTATTTATGCACTCATTTTGTTACACTCCTTTTCTTTTTTTCCTATTGTCTCCTTTTTTTGTCTAACACATAGATTACGCAAAACCGACGGAGCTCTCAGGTTTTCCTGTTCATCATGTTCATACTTTGGCATGTTTAATATTTACCTAGAACGTATAATCATGTCAAGATCAGGAAAGAAAAGAAGGTTGAACCTGATGAACTATAAAAGTCGATTACGCTCCTAATCGCTACGGATGGGCACCTAATATTTAGTGTTGTTTTTTCTAGTGACCTTCTTTATTGTCGGATTATTTCCTCATTATGCTTTCTTTTGTAATTTTAATGGTTTCACGGAACATAATGAAGATATGTTCGCCTTATAAACAACACCGTCTCTGTGTAATGTTTGTGAAATCGTGCGATTCTGCTTGGGCAAAGTCGAGTATTGATCATTTGAAATGATTTTTATCAGTTTATAGACATCTTGCATAGTGTAACGTGGGTCGACGATTAGGAGTATTATAATTGTTCTCAATTACAGACAGAGCATAGAACGGCTTCAACACAAAAATGATTGGTTGATTGATTTATAACTCCCAAAGTGAAACAACACAAAACAATATATACACAATGATTATTTATGGGTAAGCTCCAGATAAATTGCTGGAGATCGAGCAATGTATTCAAATGAGCATTTGCAGTTTGCACAAGTACGAAGGGTGCGAACGGGGACAGTGCCTAACGTTCTGTAAACTAAACTTGACGTGCTTTTGGTGTTGTTTAACCCGTTCAAAGATATGTGTCTATGAGAGTGAATGAGCAATCACATGCGTATTTGTATGTTATAGTACTAATAGCAAACGAGCTATACTACTAGTAGCAAGTGAGCTACAAGCGCACGGGAAGTTACTATGACAAATGAGCATTTAACAAAGGAGCAGCAATGTATAGTACAAATGAGCTGAACAAACGAGCTGTTGAACGAGCAATTGTCAACTGAACGCTGTATTGACAAAATAGCCAATTGGTAAAAGACCCAATACGCAAGTATCGTTCAGCGAGCAAATGAGGCCAACAAATGAGCCGTGTTATACTATGACAGTATACTGAGGTATTTGCTACAGGTAAGTGTTCTATAGCAGATGACGCGTGTGCTTGATGAGCGGACAGTCTTTTACAACGCAAAGGCTTCTGGTGCGTATACTAACTATCTGTATAGTTGCATTAACTATAGAACGATTGAAAGTAATCATGTACTATATACCTTATAAATGGCGACGTGTCCTGTCGGGATAATTAAACAGTTCTATCAAATTCATAAGATTACGGGAATTTATACTGGAAGTTTGTGTGACGGGTTGAGATGGTTTTACTAACCTCTCTATGTAGTAAATAACATTATAATCTGGAACCCGACAAACTTTTATAACAAGGGTACCGGTTTAAACATAAGTTAATTAAGATAAGCTGAGAACCAGTGACATATATTTTCCAATTCAGTAACCCGGATGATGCATCTAATTATGCACTGTAAAACGAAGGTAGGTGGGGAAATGTTGTTTATAGAAAATGTTGTTATTGCTTTTAAAACCGTCACAATAGAAAAGTATAGAAATTTATGGCTGCATTGAAATATCTTACAATTTACGCATTTGATCGAGGCACCTAATCGTCCTGGATAGCGGCACCTAACTTGTTCAGTACTCGACCAAAATGACCATGATGTGTTTCCTTTTTTCTTCTGATTACTTCATTGGATGGATAAGAGTCTTTGAGCAAATATTATACAGAGGCGCCGGAAGGAGTTAAACACAGGGGCGGTGAAGGTGGTAGGTGCGGGAGGGGGTTGTCCCCTTCCTGCTTTTGGGGGTTGGAGGGATTTCCCCCGGAGATATTTGTTTTCGAAATTACCCTGCAAATGTCGCATTCTTGTGAATTCTGAGGACTTTAGTAGTACATTTGAACTTTGAGAAATTGAAATACAAAAGAAAAAGAAGTATAATGTATTATTAATATAATAGTAATACTATTTGCATCATCGCAAAGTAATAGTATAGTATACAAGTGCTACTATGTGTATCAATGTCATATAAGAAAACTCATGCGCTAATTCTCCATACATCACACAATGTCATACATGTACTAAAACAACCAAAGGGCAAGATGCATAGCTTAAATGTTCATTATGAAGAACGACGGTTAAACACACACTAACATATACATGGAAAAACAATACAAGAGAGCCATGACGACCATATAGCGCCAACCTGAGTATTGGCCCATTGTCGAACTTCTCCGAAATATTATGGTCATATAAAATCTGTGCAAGTTTGGTTAATATTGCTCAAAGACATGTGGCCTCCGTCGTGTTAACAAGATGAACTAGAATTATCAATGAATGTGATTAATACCCCCGCAACACCGCTTACAATTGCAAACATAACCATTGCATATAAAGAGACACATCTGACTCATTTAACCTATGACTTTTAAGTAAGTTTCTTTATTTACACTGTCCCATTTTATTGGGATGACAGTATGGTAAGTGCGAAGTTTGGTGCACCCTAGATCCTGGTTTACCACTTTACGAGTAGGATCGGGAGGTGGGGGGAGGGGGGTGTTGGGGTGGGGGGGGGGAGTAAAAATCAACGAACGAAACAAAAAACACAATATGCACAGCCGGACAGCATATCAATGCTTCCTGCTAATTTTTGTTAAATCCAACACGGTGCTTAAAAAAATAAAAAAAATAAAAGTGATGATAATAATTAAAAGATATATACAAAAAATAAAAAAAAGTAAAAAAAGAACATTGCAATAATAATAATAGAAAAAACAACAAGAGTCCAAAGAGGGCATGTGGATGCACTACTGGCTAACGCTGAAGTTTGTGTATAAGGGGCCATATCTCTGTCAAAAATCATTCAACTCGAATATGGCCATGACATGCGCAATAATGCTTGGTACTCATCATCCCCGCCAAGATTCGTTTAAATCCGGCCAGGGGATCAAACAAAAATCATTCGACTGAAACAATCCAATGATATGGTCAACTATGATTGATATTGATCTTCCTTGCCAAGTTTAATTGAAAAAATGAGATATAGGGTCCTATAGAAACCACAGCGTCCGAACGCAATGGCATCGTAGGTCCGCACTGTACTGCAAACAAGGGCTAGATAATACAACGAAAGAGACAAACAACAACAGAAAGGGTGGTGAAGACAGGGTTACCGACTTGGAACGGTCAGTGGGCTATAAGGCCTACTGGTTAGCTTCAATCGATTTTATATGCGCACAATCGTCGCTATTATCCTGTCTTCAACGCCCAAACAAGACAAGACAGTGTAACCAAAACTACATCCCATCAAATGGAATTCTCTAACAATAAAGTCCACATCCAGAGAAACTTACTAAGGAGAACAAGTCCAGAAAAAATATTGTGTATTAAAACATTTAAAGGACAATAACTCCGCCAAAAGTTCTTTCAACAGCAACACGTTTATTATATGCATAACTAAGCTTGGTACCGGTCATCCCTGAAAAGTTGTAAGCTGCATACTTTTTGTGAAAACATATTCTTTCTATTGTAGAGATTTTTCTTACAAAGTTTTGAAATATAGTAAAAGTATTGCCATCGCTAAGGCTATCTCGAAAAACATAGCACGAGATGCTGGCTTCTTGTCACGTATTAATCTAGCGTTGCTCCGCACCATAACGTTGTTGGTATCCTTGCCCGTGCCGTTTAGCTGGGCTCTCAAGGACTCAGTCTGAGTTCTTAGGGCTGTTTCTCAAGGTCACTGTGTAGAAATCGACCACAAAGTCGCTATATCGGTGCAAACGTAAGATAAGATGTGCTTGGCCGTACCAAGATTCTCTGGTGGCTAATCTGGCGGAGGGACTATAATCCTATGAATTATAAACACACACACAAGATTTCGCAAATTACGTAACGGTTTTATAAAAAAACACTGTATTACTTTTTGAGAAAATTATTGAAATTTACATTTCGCCTAAAACTGGATCCTTGTCAAAATATTGAGGCGGCGACCGCTTCCTTTGCCGCCACAGCTCCGGCGCCTCTGTTATAAACATCATTTGGTATCTTATTGATAAGCTTTCGACCGTATTTGTCGTGTTGTGTCACAAAAGAGAATGATTAATTTCGATTTTAAACTGTATTTTACATGTGCAAATGATACGTTTCGAGGCATTTGTTTGTAAATAAAACGAAACTAATCATTTGCAAATGACTTACAACTTAAAATCGTAGCTAATTATGCTCTTCCTGTCCGTGTCTTACGTGGTGTTATGTATCAGATGCGGATCTAGAGAGGAGGATCAGGCGTGCGTCCCCTAAAACCTGAAAACAAGTGTGTTTACCCCCCTCTCCTACGTAAAAAGGCCTACGCTCCCACCCCCACCACCCCCTCAACATGCCATGTTTTTCACCTGCCCAAAGCCTGAAAAATGGCAGGTCTGTAATGATAAAGAGTGTTAAAAAAAACAAAAAAAAAACCAGAATCAGATAATGCATGTATTAGACGTAAATATATTATAAATGACTTTAGTTAATACATAAACAAATGATAACCATGTTCTGTTTCAGATGATATCGTTTTTTATTGCAATGACAAATGCAGCTACATATTAGATGTCCTATTGGATAAAAATTCAGGTTCCTTGTTGTCCGCGCATATGTAAATTAGGTGCCTTTGAAAATATTACGTACCTCTAAATGAATTGAATTGAATTGGGTTTTAAGGCGAACCAACACATGAAAGGTTATATGGCGCCTAACAGGCATGAACATGACAGGCTCATCCTCCGTGTACATCGAGAAAAATATGGGAAATGGGCCAAGAACCTTCTCACCCTGAACTGCAGAGTTGCTGCAAATTCTATCGTAGAAACTCCATTTACGCTGGCACGTTTATTGTTTTTCTGCCACTGCTCTTTTGATGTGAGCGAGATGGCACATGAAACAATGCAGGGATCATGATGAAGACCTTTAATGAACATGAACAAAAATGATAAAATGAACATGAATTTGGCCTCTAAATGAACTGATATTTCATCATTATACAAACGTAAACACGTCATGTTTATTTATATCGTAACTATGGATGCTAATGTAACTATCCTCGCGTACGAAGGCATACAAAATGGTATAAATAATGCAAACATGTTTGTTAATTATTATCAATACGAAAATCCGTACAGAACTGTACCATTTCCAATGTATTTTTTGCGAAAATGACATACTTTTTCTACTATATTTCGCTATAAAGGTAACTCTATCATATACTAATGTTCCGTGTTAGTAACAATGTAATTAACTAACGGTACTGTTGTCGCCTTTTCCTCCGTTTCTGACAATCGTCGTCTTCCAGCTCCATTTTATATCCGAAGAAACGAGGTGTTTATCCGTTATTCAGGAAACGTATATTTTATCCGTGCACATTCGTTCTGACCATTCACCGTGTACTCATTACAACTAACAAAAACTACAATGTTATTCAGAAGAAACGCAATTAACATCACGAACACAAACGCATGCGAAATGTCAGTGCCAAAAGAACCACTGGAGGTTTCTGAAATTGACAAATAAGCTTAAAAAAATGTCAATCACCTCAATCACTCCAAATGTAGGTCAATCACCTTAAACTAATTTAAATGATCTCCCCTTTGAATTTTTGTTTTAGTTTTTTTTTCGGATAAAACACTTAACATTCAATGTGCGACATGTAATTAAAACATAAACAGATGTATAAGGAAATCAACGTGACCTGCTTTTTATTTTTCCATACAGGCGCTTGAAAGTTGGATTGAATGATCTTTGGGGTGGTCTTATTTTTGAAAAAAAGACCTCCGTATAATATTGATATGTCAAAGTCATTTTCATCAAAAGGTCAACCGTAATGGTTTTCAGTTAACATCATTTAACGTATGTGTCCTCTTTTTAAAGAAGGTTAATAATAACCTCAAACATATGTTTCAGCGAGAGTGAACCTGCTTTCTTAGTTTAAATATATACACACATATGAACTTTTGACATGCGATACGTGGTTATATCGATCTATGTAACTGTTATGTTAATCAAGCAATAATTAGTGTAGTCAGGTCCATAGAATCAGATATAGACCAAATAAAATGTCCATAACTATTATATTATATAAACATAATGCCACTCCAACCATGCAGGTAACCATTATACTGAGGGTACGTTTTATAATGATCAGAGGGATATATTTTTATTATGTTTAAAGATCAGTGCTTGACAAACTGATAACATTACAAACATTCAAAGGTGCTCATTGTAGCTATTATATTGCCTTCAAGTCATTTCCAGTTTATTTTCTCATAACTTTATCGAAATTCAAATATGTTAAATAAGAACCGATCTAACTATCCTTATACCGCATGCCGCTGTTTATTTCATGATTTTACTGGTTTGATGCCATTGTTATTTACTCACTGTAAGGATTGTTGAAATACCGTTTGTTTTACCAGTTTACCTGAAAAAAGTAAGTTTAAATGATGCTTTATGAAATTAGCTGATAAAAAGTCCTAAATTTAAGCTAACGTAGTTGTTTAAATATAATATGTCCTATTTTTCATTAATCGGTGATATTTAAAACATGACCGATAATATTCTCTTCGTTCCCCGATGTAAATGTTATATTTTCTTTAAGTATCGCTGTTGTTAGGCGCATTTTTATGAGCCGTTATTCGATCCGCTTTATAGAAACTTACACAACTTACTTTTTGTGTAGGTAAAACAGTTTTAAGGGCACAATCGAATAGAAAGCCCCATTATGTAGTTCTGTTTAAGTAAGAAATCGTGTGTATGTGATATTTAAGTTTATGAAGGACATAATTTTTTGTAAATTATTAGGTTTAACGACGATTCAAAATGGCGACGGAGAATGACTTGTCAGTCGATTGGAAGGAAATGAAGGAATTTAAGTGTACACCATGTCAAAGAGATGACAATGATGTTAAAGCGTCACACTTTTGTAAGGACTGTAATGAAATGTTATGTGGTGAATGCCTTGAAAATCATAATATGTTTGGTCCAATGAAGATGCATAAGCTGTTAAATGAAGAAGATATACATGTTCAGAAAATAGATTTCTCTCTAACAATTCAGGCAGGATCAGAGGAGGTACCTAATTTTGTTTGTACAATTTGCTCGCATACACAACATGCACAAGACGCTGTAAAATACTGTACCGAATGCTGCGCATACATGTGTGTCAACTGTGTAAAAAATCACTCCCGCTTTGCTCCCAACAAAAGACACACGCTAGTAGACCCGGAAGCAAGTGATTTCAAAAGAAAAGTTAATCCTGCATCAGTTGATAATGACTCGGTCGACACCGATTTGCATCTATGTAATACTTGTTCTAAAAATGGCGTTACAGTCAATGCTGAGAAATACTGTGTCGAATGTTCTGCGTATATATGTGATAGATGTTTACAAAACCACAAGAAGATTGTCCATAATATGGGTCACCAAATTGAACATATAGAGATGAAAAACAAGGTAAGCTATTTTTTCAGAATATATACTGAAAGGAAAAAGAAACGCAACTCTGGAATTTCCGCTATATATTGTATATAATGCACACTTAATTCCATGTAATATTCAAAAAAAATCCCAAGATGTTTTGTAAAAAAAAAGTTGCAGTTATTTTGAGAAAGGACACAACTGTGATGTTGTAGAGGTTTTAATCACAGTACACTTTGTAACAAGAAATTCATAAATGTTGAATTTCCTCTTTGAAAAATTGATCCAGTTCAGTACTGTATTTAATGTAAAGAGTTTGCAAACATTTGCATCCTAAGTTTGCTCACATGTTTGAGCCAAACGCGTACTCTGTCAATAAGAAAATTTGAAGGAATACTATTTGCTGTGTTATGTGTTGTTTCAGTCTTTTATTCAGAAAGGAAAGGTCTTACGTAGCCATGTACCATGCGATTAACAACAGCATATGGTACATACAATATATAGCGGAAATACCCGAGTTGCGTTTCTTTTTCCTTTCAGTATATATAACAACGACAAGAATGTGTTACGTTCAGGGATAAAATGTAAAACTATTTTCCGTTTTGAATTTAGGTATCTTCAATATTAATTGCGCAATAACCTTTTTAGCGTAATTTGATGGAACTATCACCATTAGAGATTATTGTCATACAATTTCAAACGATGATGCAAGGCCCTGTAATAATATTTGTGGTACGTACAGTTTCTAATAAATGACCCTTTTTGCCAATGACCGTTAAAAGGCGGTAGTCCAATTGCCAACCCTTTTATGTTAGCGTTGTCGTGTCTTCCGTTTAGTAATCTTTGAAATTGTGTGTTTCTATGCCTGATTTTGGTTGACTGTGGTCCTTGAATGCTGAACTTCCTGTTCGACTTTTATATCTACTTAAAGTATATATCTACTTAAAGTATGGCATATCTTTGTAAAAGTAAATCATCTAAGTTTGAAATTCTTAAAACAGTTCTAAAGTATAAATATATTTGATAGCAACGCCACTATGTCTCCATCTATTGCATTCTGACATTCAAATATATTTAGGCACTCTGGTTACATATTAATCCATTCATTACTAATATTTGTGTTCACTGGCAAAGCGTTGGTAGTTGGTACATACTTGCACGACGGTAACATTACCGCACTCTGTCCGACTTCATATGCATCTCTGGCAAACAATATTGCAGACTGACTATGACTAAAACGATCAGTTTTGTGATTACATTTAGTAATATGCGTCTGTAGTGTAGAACAAAATAATTAGTTTTTATTTAATTTAAAAGTCCTTTAACAATTTAACAACACGTTTATTCTAGTTTCGCCAAACCAACGACAAGAGTCAGGAAAACAGACGGTCCCGTGACAATGAAGCTCAGCTAAAAGGTTTAGAAGACGCGAACAAGCAGTATAGGGAATTAAAAGGCAGAATTTATGATAATATTACATCAATGCAACACATTTCTCCGGATGACGTAGAGAGACTTAAAAGAGATATTGAAACGGCAAATACAAGTATCATGTATGAAATAACTAGACGTGATGTTGATATTATAGATACACAAAAAGCAATTGATCAGCAAGAAAAAAATAAAAATGAATCGTCTATACTTCTTGAGTCCGAGAAAGAAAAGAACACAAAAGCTGTTGAGCAGGTTGAACAACTACAGACGTGCATTAAATACTTAAGCGATAAACTTAAAGAAGCAAAACGAACCATTGGATTTGAAAAGGAAAATAACGAAGGGCTGCAGAGTACAATTGGTCAGCTGGAAAGCATGCTCCAAGACACGAACTATTCTATAGTTCGTTTGCAGTCAGAGGTCGATGTCAGTCACAAAGCTCTATCAGAAGCATCAAAGGAAATGTCAAAAGCAAAATACGAATTAGATGCTAATAAATTCAGGTACGCCGATTTGTTTTATTGTAACAGGTAGCAGTTTACGTTTTCATTAAAAAAAATAAAGCATGACTTTGACATCTAACCAGACATATATTTATTCTGAATTGTAAGTATGCATGTGTTAACGGAGGCTGGTCACACTGCGCCGACAGTTATATAAGTCATGTCACGGTTATACTAAAGTTACGCAACTTATCAACTTGTCAACCTTTTGTGTTTGTGATGTCTTTTTTGGCATTTTATTCATCTTTAAAGTTGTTATTTGTTTATATGTGTGTTTGTGGTTGACTATCGTCCTTGAATGCTGCTTTTCCTGTTCGATTTTTTTATCTATATTTTCTACATCTCGTAGGAAATACATGTACAAAGTTGCAATATAATATACATTATATAGCACAGCTACGTGTTTTAAAGTTTACAATGTGTAGAACTGAAATAGTCGTCGAAATCATTAGCTAATCACGTTTGTATGAGGCCATGGTGTCCGCAAGGCCATTGTGTTCTCAAGGGGCTTCTCAGCTTTATGTGATCGAGTGTAAGAAGTATTATAACTAATTGAGTAGTTAAATAATGACAAAATAAGTAAATTAAATTAGATTGAATATTGTTTAACAGCTCATCAACACATAATAGGACATTTAGAACATTGAGTAGTATTCTACTGACAAAAAAAGTAGATTGAGTCGAACTGAATATAAGTTAACCCTTCATCAACACATTATAAGTTATTTAGAGCCGCCCCAGAGAGAGAGAGGAAGTTGGTAATATAAAGTATTGACTGGTGAAATAATGACTAAATGAGTAAATTGAATTGGATTGAATACTGTTTAGCAGCTCAGCAACACATAATAGGACATTGAGAGACGCCCCGAAGAGAATAGACATCAAGTGATAACTAAACCTTGAGAGAGTGGAAAGTATTATTTAGTAGTAAAATAATGACTAATTGAGAAAACTGAATTGAATTGAATATTGTTTAACGGCTCATCAACACAGTATAAGGGGAAGGGGGTATTATAACGTATTGAGACAAATCGACAAATTGTCCTAACGCACACCATGGCCGCCTACGCCTAAGCCATGTTATTCACGGACACAATGGCCGACGCAGACACCAGGGCCTTCTACACACGTTCTACAATGGCCTATTTTTTTAAACTAACATTTCGTTACTGATAAAAATGCTTACTATCTTTCGGTAACTGGCAATATTGATTCAGCCATGTCCACCATTTGATGTGTAAACATTTAAGAAATAGTGAATATCAGGTGCATATTGAATTGAAGTTGTTTTGGTTTATCACAACCCTTTTTATTGAGATGTGATTTGCAAACTTAGGAAGATTATCGGTCGTGATAGTTTTAATGAATTTTTTATTAAACTATTAGAAAATGTATAAACAGAGGTTACGACCGAAGTATTTTGCGGCGCACTACATGCTCAGCTGTAGACTCTTCTACAGTTTGCAATTGTGCTTTCCTCTTTGATTGTGCAACGACCGGACTGGCGGTGGACTCTATGCTAACGTGTTCCTAAATTCTTTAAGGCGGGAACCTTTTGATGAATGTCCTTCACTCCGTTTTGTCGTGCCCTTAACGGGTTTCCCCTAGATACTCTGACTTCAGACAAGTCATCGAGCGAGTACATATGAGATTAGCTTCTTAGGTTCAATTTACTTTTTTGTATTATATGCATGAACAATGCTGTTTTTTTTCTTATAACACCTACGCTTTCTCAAATGTAAGGGGTGGAATCGGTGGGAATTATGTTTATTTACACTGTCCTGTTGTTTAGGGATCATGACAGGGTATTGAGTGAGGTTTGGTGCACCCTTGAATCGGTTTAAACTCCCCTGTGGGCCCTTTTGCCACTGACCTTTCCAAGGCGGTACCCC
Organism: Cyrtodaria siliqua; assembly: GCA_037043455.1. Taxonomy (NCBI): domain Eukaryota; kingdom Metazoa; phylum Mollusca; class Bivalvia; order Adapedonta; family Hiatellidae; genus Cyrtodaria; species Cyrtodaria siliqua. Next base: position 81,225 of record JAWPHD010006655.1, on the reverse strand, counting down.
TGTTGTCAACCCTTATATATTTGTGATGTGCTGTTTTACTGAATGTGTTAGTGATGTACTTTTTTTTAATCAAAGTTGCGTTGCATTACTTGTTGGAGTGACAGAATTCAATGAATGCTACTCTTCCTGTTGGACTTATAATCTTTCCTGTATACACGCTGATAGTAGTTCATACACACATTACACAATTGTACATATTATCTGATTTATTTTTAGCAATGCTTGTAATGTCAAAATTAACAGTATATATGCATTTAACAGAACAGAGAAGCATATTAAAGAGCTTACTGACACAATTATAAAACAAGCTGCAGAAATGGAAATATTGGAACAACATCACAAGACATATGACGAGGAACACAAACAGTCTAAAGACGAAACTGATAGACTAAAGAAAGAGTAAATATGTTTAAACTATTTGCACAATTGCCTAAATGCAAAAGGATTTTCTGCTGTTAACATTATTATCTTAAACGTAAACATCGTAAATTGATACAAGTTCTACTCGCCACATCATAAAAGAAAAAGCAAGGCACTCCAAGTATTTCTTAAATTTAGGTAAACCATGATAATTCAATGTCTGTGGTAAGAGTTAGGAAACTAGTATTATTACATGTAGCAGTAGTAGTGGTAGTAGTAATAGTAGTAGTAGTAGTAATAGTAGTGTTAGTAGTAGTTTTTACTATAGAGGGTAGAAGTCGTATCAGTAGCATCAGTAGTAGGAGAAGTTTTATCAGCAGCAGAAGCAGCAGCAGAAGCAGCAGAAGCAGTAGAAGTAGTAGTAGTAGTAGGAGTAGTAGTAGTAGGAGTAGGAGTAGTAGTAGTAGGAGTAGTAGTAGTAGTAGTAGTAACAGTAGTAGAAGCAATAGCTGTAATAGTAGTAGTAGACAAATTGGTATTATTATTACTAGTATTAGTAGAAGTAGAAGTAGGAGTAATAGTAGTAGTAGTAGTAGTAGTAGTAGTAGTAGTAATAGTAGTAGTAGTAGTAATAGTAGAAGTAGATTAATTGGTATTATTATTACTAGTATTAGTAGAAGTAGAAGTAGGAGTAATAGTAGTAGTAGTAGTCGTAGTAGTAGTAGTAGTAGTAGTAGTAGTAGTAGTAGTAATAGTAGTAGTAGTAGTAGTAGTAGTAGTAGTCGTAGTAATAGTAGTAGTAGTAGTAGTAGTAGCAATAGTAGTAGTAGTAAAGGAGCAGCAGTAGAAGGAGTAGTAGTAGTTGTAGTAGTCGTAGTCGTAGTAGTAGTAGTAGTAGTAGTAGTAGTAGTAGCAATAGTAGTAGTAGTAGTAGTAGTAGTAGTAGTCGTAGTAATAGTAGTAGTAGTAGTAGTAGTAGTAATAGTAGTAGTAGTAAAGGAGCAGCAGTAGAAGGAGCAGCAGTAGAAGGAGTAGTAGTAGTTGTAGTAGTCTTTAGAAACTTCATTTATTATTTGATCTTTACCAAATTTTTTATATCAATAAAAGCTGGGAGAAGTTAGAAAACTACCAAGATCGGATAAGTACCCCAGAGTTTTTGCTCTTGTTTTTTTCTGAAAAGAAAAACAACAACATATTCTGCCTTGTGAACACTCTAGCACTTCATTTATTATTTGATATTTTCCAAACTTGCACAGCTTGTTTATTTCAATGTAAGCTCAGGCAAGTTCAAAAAGCAGTTAGATCGGATCAGTAACACCAGAGGTATGGTCCTTGTTCGGCTGAACAATGCAATTTTCTGCCATGTGAACACTCTAACACCTTCGTTTATTATTTTAACAATGAAAGCTCAGACAAGTTTGAAACCAGCCAGATCGGACCAGTAACACCAGAGGCAATTTTTTGCTAAAAAATGCAATGTTCTGCATTTTGATCCCTCTAGCACTTTCATTTGGTCCTTGAATGCTACATTTCCTGTTCGGCTTTTATATCTTCTTTCTTTTAATCAGGCACAGCATCAAGATATAAGTGATACTAATTAATGGCTATAACTAGTATTAACTCAGCAACAATCGTGTATTTAAACACGAGCAACGCTGTTGGGTGTAAATGCTCTCACATTGAAGAGTAAATCTGAATGTATTGATATGTAGTCGGAAATTTTTAAAATTGTTCACACTCAAAACATGTTCATTTATTTTCACCTACTTTTGGTATTGAAGGCTATTACTCATTACAATGTGTATATGAAAGAAGTTTGAAGACGGTAATTTATATTAATTGTCCTAATAATTCGACTAGCCGTATCTTAGTACTTTAATTGAGCTTACCACAGCCTACCGCAAGAGGCACCCTGAAACAACACGATACTCACCAAATATCATGATTATTTTCAAGCTGGCGTGGCGCAGTCGGATTTCGCGGCGGATTTGTATCCGGAGGCCCCGGGTTCAATCCTCCGTGGTGCCACTGAGTTCCGTCGGTGTGTTCTTGGGCAAGACACTTTACCTTAGCCTCGTCCGTCGGATGGGGACGTAAATCGGGCGGTCCCGTGTATCGGCTATCCTCCGAGCACGTTAAAGAACCATAGGAATCTATTCGATAATAAGAGTAGGGCAGGTTGCCGGATTCCTATATATCCTTCCCCTCTCTCTGGGGCGGCTCTAAATAACCTGTACTGTGTTGTCGAGCCGTTAAACAACATTCAATTCCAATTGTATAAACACAGCTGGAAACAGTAAACGAGTTTTCGGTTTAAACGCGAAACGTGATGTATGGGATTATTCTCTTGTCAACATGTCCACTTGGTATATAGTGATGAAACAAAACTGTTCTCAATTCGAATAAACTAATCCTGGTGTACCTTAATAGAAAAATATTAAGAAATGTATCTTTCTAGCGTGGTATTACCGCAACGGGAAGTAATTTAAATAATATAAATACAAGAACTGATTCGCACATTGTCGTCGCAATTAGACAAACAAGGCAGCATTAATAGGCAACAAAAGTATAACACATAAATGATCATGTATATTTAATATAAAAACTAGAAAGAAATATAAAAGACTAAAAACTCACAAAAATTGTACTCAATGACTTGGCAGAAGCCATAGCAACAAGAAAACATACCGTTAAGGGTACGGCAAGACAATATTTAAGACAAGCATGAAACGCTACCGTCCTATGAGGATTCAGGCAGACGTCATCATATTATCCACAATCTGTCCGGTCATCGCACAATCAAAGTTGAAATCATATTGGCGAACTGCAATTGAGTCAATCAATAAACATGCAGTGCCTTGCAAAATGATTAGATCATACTCTCATTTGATAAACTTGTTAGCAAGTTTAATAAAGATTGTACGAAAGTGATTATGATCAACGATATTACGAAGTTTGTTAATCACATCACCATAGAAGTAAGGTTGTGATAGTCCTTATAAGTAATTACATAATAGAACATGTGTAGTTTGGTCGCGAATAACACATTTCATTTCATATCGTTTTGGAGAATATAAAGTAGATTGAATTCGAGATAAAATTTATAAAGAATTTCACATGTAGGCATTAGTGCCTAGACAACCCCTCCTGTCTTACACCGTTCTTTATATTAGCCCTATTCTTTGACCTTGTGAATATGCTCATATTTCGTTTTTTGGGGTTTAGCTGTGCCATTGCGTTTGATTGCTGTCGTTTCTACAGGACCATTTATTATTATTTATGATTGCCCATTTAATATTGAATTTATTAAACACATACCTGTCAAGTCTCACACGCATACATTCTTCATTCTCACGCAATCTGAAAATGATCCAAAACGGTCCGTCTATTAAGTATCCTGTCAAAACAAGGTCTTTGCTTTATTTTGTTCTGCCTGCGCATACTCATGAAGTCAACATCAAAAATTTCAATTTTTGGACATCGATATGCATCGACATATGCGTTAACCGTGTTTTAAAATAAGATAAACAATTATCATGTGACTTAGGCTAGATGAATTAAGTTAAAATGTATGATCATGTGAACAGTATTACAATGTTACATGTATATAAGCTAAAACTCATGAAATTCAACCACAGACCGTTCGAGCGTGAGTGGGGCTTTGCCCCTAACTCCTTACCAAGGGACAACTACCCATTGCAACCCCATCTCACTTCCACTGGACCTTGGCAGATATGTAAACATGTTGATTAAAAGTATGTGGTGCGAGGCTGTGCCTAGCAACATATTACTTGTATCCAACGAGTTGAAAATATTCAATATTTGTTAGGCACAAACGTGAGATTTTAGTGATAACTTTGTTCCAAATAGTCCATATAACGTAGTAATGTAGCTGCCTATATATAATAAACCCGTACAACGTTGTCATATGATGACCTCGTATTGTACTTATGATGACGTCGTATGTCGCATCCGCTCGTTTGTGAATAGCACCACACACATACAATCTAATGATGGATTCTTTCCTCATAATCAAACCCAGCAGTTAAATAAGACGTATCTCATATTTCAAATATTGCTAACATAATATCATACTACTGAAACGATTATTTTTGCAGAGTACAAACAATGCAAATTCATCTAGAAATGCAGTCTCGTGAAAATAAAGATATGATGAGCAAGCAACAACTATACTTTGATGAGCAGATTGCAAAATTGATTAACGAAAAAGAGAAGGCAGCAGTTCAAAATACAGATTTAAGGAATAAACTAAAAGAGGCTGTTGTAAAGACACGAACATACGACACACTACCACAGGAGCACATGCAGCTGAAATACAGGTATATTGTAGGAGTTTAACATATACTGTGACATACGGTAGTATTTGAGCAAACCTTTATTTCTAAACGTGTCGCTACGACCGATGCAAATAGAAACATGCTTAAATGCCAAAGGAAGCCCTTGTTAATGAAATTCTCTGAAATATGCAAAATATGTTTGCCAAATTCTAAACCATGGGAATGCTTCTAAACAATTGGTCACACAAACACACGCACGCTCGCACGCACGCACGCATGAAATACTGAAGCAACACATTATTGACACAATGTATACGTTCCATTTGAAAGAGAAGGGGACATAGTAACCCAATCTTTTGTATCACAGTCATACATTTAATCCGACACATTTACTAAAAACATTTGAACTTGCATATATCAGTACTAATTATTGGATATAACCAGTAATAGCACAACAACCATAGTGTATTTACATGTACTCATCACAAGAGTCATCACAAGAGTATCCAAATAATTGGGCTGGAATTAAGCTTAAAACTACCTACCTTAGATTCCTAAAACAACATGATAATGACTTAATAATGATTAGTGGAACCGTGCAATTGTATGAAAACAGTTGAAAACAGTAAACGGATTTACGTTGATGTATGGGAATATTCACTTGTAAACATACCCACTTGATACATACTGTTGAATCAATCTGATACTGACCGTTACAAGTCGGTAACATTGTCTTCACCACTCTTTGTTTTGCATTTTCCTTTTCATTGTATAGTTAATTTGCTCTTTGTTTGTGATACATTGCGTATACATCGTGCCATTGCGTTTGGGAGTGATTTAAGGCTCCAGTAACCGCGGTGTACCTTTATAGGAAACATGATTATTCCTCGGTCTGAAAATGCACTGAAGATATATATGGTACTATAATAACGGAAAATAATTTAAATAATATAAATACAAGAATTGGTTCGCACATTTACGGCGCGCTTCATGGAATTTCCCATTCAATACAGGCGTTCATAACCGGATGATGCCGAACATTTGCGAATCAATCTTAAATACACTTAAACGCGACGAAAACTCAAAGTTGGCTAAATAACAGACCAACGATGTTTTAAAAGAAAACCGAAAGTACCATTGACACGCATAATCTAGCCTTCACCCTTGCTATCTAACTCACCAAATACATCTGAACGTATGTTGGATATGTATATAGTCATGTATGGGTGGTTGGCGATTTTCCTTATGTATATAAGACATCTGCAAAACTCTTTTCGTGGCTGAATTCTAAATTCACGTACATGTAAACTTCAAGATGCCTACCTTTTCATATACTTTTTGCGTTTTGTCGTTAATAAACGGCACAAACAAATGTGTGTATTTTGAACAAGTTTTAGTTGGTGCACCCTAGAACCTGTTTAAACCTCCAGCGGCCTTTTTTGCCACTGACCGTTCCAAGGCGGTAGCCCTATTGTCAACCCTTTTTGTGTTTGTGACGTCATATTCCTTTATTCCTTATTGACATTGCCATTCCCTGTTTGTCTTTTTGCGTGATTTTGGGTTTACTGATAAAAGTGATCCTTTGGTAGCAACAAACACAATTAAGACAATAAAGCAGCAGACACGGCTGTATTGACTCTGTTCATGAGAAGTAATGTAAAAAGCAAGAACTCTCATGCTCCCTAGCACCGACTTAAGCGGTATTCTACTTCAAAGCCACCTTTATTGGGCTCGTTGCTCCCAAAGGACCAGTAAAAATAACAATACTGATTCGTAGCACGGGGAGACTTTTTACAGCCGCCACACTGCACTAAACGAACGCTAGTGTGAATGTTAATAAATACTGATAAAGGTGATCCTTTGGTAGCAACAAACACAATTAAGTCAATAAAACAGCAGGCTCGGTTTTATTGAGTCTATTCACGAGAAGTAATGTAAAGAGCAACATATCTCACGCCCCCTAGCACAGGCTTCAGCGATATTCTACTTCAAAGGCACCTATATTGGGCTGAAGTTTTAGAAAAATCGTCCCAGTAGATGTCAATCATAACATATATACAACAATTACCAAATACATATTTAAATCACGTTTAACATACAAAGCATATGATCAGTCAGGGGTGTAACTGATTGAAGTTATTTTCTAATAACTTTAATGGGTTATTTTATCAATAATTCAGGATTTTTCTCCCTTTGAATACAGTTCGATAGATAACCTAAATAAGTTATGAGTAAATATCAACACCTTTCCAAGGGAAACAACTTATTTATATGATTGTTCAATTAACACTTCATTGTAAGATTTAAGTCCCTTGCTGGAATAACTATATTCAGTTATCGGTACTGCCCTGTCAACTATGATAAATCAGTGAGCCTACAGAAAATGTGTTATGTTAAATATTTTAAAGTTATGAGAATGGTAAGAATCCATGAAATAGATCGCTATTATGGGTAACATGATTGATAGAATATGTTTGAATAAAAAGGTGAAAACATGTTACAATTGTATGGCAAGTAACCCAAAAGGTCTCTGCCAATAAGATTGTGTTCATTTTAATATACCATAAATTTAGTTTCTTACACATGTAAACTTAAACATGATACAGGTAACACATCAATAAACTGATCAACATGATCTATGTAATATGTATAAACAGATTGCGATGTGTCTTAGTCTCATCCATCAGGCACAAGTGAGACAGTCATTGGTGTAACCACAGACCTAATAACATTAATATGTCTGTGGTGTAACTTATTATCATACTCTTTTTTTATAGCACAGTGGCGTTGCTTGTGCTATGACATTCTTTTCTGTTTTACAAGTAATCACATCATCAATAGTATGCGGTTAAAATGTTTAACATTTTTAAGTTCCATTTAAAATGTTACATCGACAGGGTACATAGACAGTAAGTAGTGTAACTAATTTAAGTTACTTGCTAAATAACTTATTTAAGTTATCTAACTTAAACACGTTATTTCTTAATATGAAGGGTCCAACATAACTCCTACAAGTTAGTGTTTATTATTTACCACACATATAAATGACTAGATGTATCAGGAGGTTGATTAATATGTCATTAGCTTAGTTCAAACGAAAGATTCCCCTCCTTTTGTTGGGTCACTCTTGTGTTGGTTATTACATATTAATATGGATAATGAAGAAAAATAACTTAAATAAGTTCTTTCTCAATAATTAACCACATTTCACGTGTAGCCATAGGCATGTATCTTTGCGGGTAAAACATAACTTGTTAAAGTTATTTAGTAAATAACTGAAAACAGTACATAATAAATAAGTCATTTCTGAAAATAAGTATAAAAGTCGAACAGGAAATGCAGCTTTCACAGAACTCAGTAAACACAAAAACACGCAAAACGACAAACATTATGTGATCCCGCCTTAATTCCATTATGCGATGGGAAAGCTTATATTAGCAGGATTTTATAAGCATTATTGCGACAATAAAACACGTTTAAAAACATTGTTTATGTTTAAAATTACATATTACATGTTTAAATTGACAATTCGCAAACGTTTTATGCCGGAATTAAGGTTTTATTTCATACCCCAGCCAACACTGTTTTCCCTTCTAGGAGCAGGAGTTGGATGGGGTATGAAAGTTAATACTCGGACCACGTAATGGTTAATAAGGAATAAAGGTATCACAAACACAAAACAGGTTGACAGTAGGCGTAGCTATCTCCTTGGAACAGTCAGTATCAAAATAGGCCAATTGGGGGTTTAAACCAGCTTATAGGGTGCACCAAACCTCACACTTACTCTACTTCATCCCAAAAAAAAAACGGGACAATGTTAATAAAGAAACCCCGAAATGAACTATTCTCTAACCAAAAAGGCAGCATTAATAGGCAATATAAGTAAAACACAAAGATGCACGTTTATATATAAATACCAAAAAAAAACAATAGCCTAGAAAGCCACAAAGAAGGTACACAATGACTTGGCAGAAGCCAGAGTAACAAGAAAATAAATCATGGAGGGCACGACAAGACAAAATTGCAGACCAACATCAATCATCACCGTCCTGTTGGGCTTTAGACATACGTCATCATAGAGTCTAAAGCCTGTCCGGTCATCGCACAATTAAAGAGGAAGGCAATAGTGTCAAACTGTAAATAGGTCCACAATTCACCATAGTTCACCTGTGGCCATAGGCATGTAATTTAGGGTATAACATAACTTGTTTAAGTTATTTGGTAAGTAACTGAAATCAGTTACACACCTGACCTTGTCCCCAGCTTAAAACAAGACTGAAGTGTTTACATAATGAGGGTTGGACAGTGTTACTTTTCAGTCGTATATATCGATCCTATTCCAAATCCAAACAAGAGTCAGTTGTTTTTGGGGGGATGTTTTTATAGCCGTTTTTCGGTCATGTTTGCCCAATTTTGAGAACAAAATTCCCAAATTGAAAAAAAAAAAAGTGTCCAAATTATTTAGTACAAAACGGTTTGAAGTGCCTCCGTTGATATTGGAGTACAGTTAACAGTATTTAAGATACAATTCTGATATTAATGTTTACTGGATATATTTCGTTGTTTACCAAAAATCGAGCTAAAATACTCAATTGTTATGTTATAGGAAAAAATATTGAGAGTTTTTAGAAGGCAGCAGCGCACACCTTGTGTGGTCAACGTGGAAAAATATCACTGCTTATCTTACGAAAGGTTCTAGAATCTCTTCTATGAACTATAGATCGGTTATTTTAACATGTGTTTCTTGTAAAATAATTGAATCATTATTCAAAGAAAGCATGCTTGTTCCCTTGAATTATGAACATGTGATCAGCAAAAATCAACATTGCTTTGTAAAATATAACAATGTCAAACAAACTTGCTAGAAAATCTAGACTCAGTCACTGATGATTTAGACAATGGAATATCTACAGATGTTGTATATCCTGACTACCGAAGTGCATTTGATTCAGTTGAACATGAGACTGTTATTTAAACTGGATACAGGCTTACGGGATACAGGGTAAGGTTTTTAATTGTATAGAAGATTTTCTCACTAGACGTAAACAAACAGTAGTCATTAGAGGACAGTCATCTACAGAAAAAGACGTCTGAAGTGGGGTACCCCAAGGATCAGTATTGAAAATTCAGATTCAGAAATTGATTTGGGAGTTATTATCAGTAAAACTGGAAAGCCAAGTAAACAGTGTAGTGCGGCAGCAAAGAAAGCGATGCAAGGTCTCGGTTATTTGAAAATAACTGTTAAACACTCTGATAAAAAAAGCTTTATTATTATATGTACCAGTTATATACGTCCTCTATTAGAATATTGTGTTCAGGTTTGGAGCCCTTATTATCGTAAGGATATGTCATGTTAAGGAAAAATATAACATCGAGCAACCAAACTAGTACCAGTGCTAAGAAATCTCAGTTATGAAGAAATACTTTCAGCTTTAAATATGTACTCTCTTGAACAGAGACATGTCAGAATTTCATCGAAAGATTCAAGATACTGATTTGGACTCTTTGTTTAAAGTTACTGATCCAAGCACACATGCTACGAGAAGACACACTATGAAATTATTTAAGCCGAGGCTTGTAAAAGGACTGTCTTTGAGACGTAACTTCTTCAGCATACCTTTCATAAATTACTTTAACAATCTTCCACATAGTATAGTTGAAGCAAACACATTAAACGCATTTAAGACAAGACTTGATAACCACTGGCAGATCTCTACCGAATATGGGACACAAGAGGCATTGCCTATTCCTTAAATTCCCATAAAAATGTAAATGTAAAACCGAACAAACGGCAAAATACAGCGGTGTTTCGAATATTTGGTGAATCGTTAAAGCCGTAGATATTAAAGGTCCAGCGATTAACCAAAAACTCCGAAAAAACAACAATACAAACATATGTACGCTCTGCTTTGAGTGACCAATCTTGTTGATATTTAAGACATGGTTCAATTTGTATTGCCAGGAAGGCTATCCTATTCAGGAATAAGATGGACATTCTTGAAAAGAGATAACTATGAATGTTTGAAAATGGATACAAAAACATATATATTTGCTGGATGGGATCGTTAACTGTATCAGTTGATAAATGTATCGCATCGTGAGCCCTGTATATCGCGATATGTATCGTTTCGTCATGTAGGCGTATCGTTGCTGCCCTATCAGATATGGCAGTATAAAACAATGTTTGGTGCTATCTTCAAAAATATAAAGTATCAGGTAGTATTTAGCGAATGCCTAATACAATATGCAAATAATGTGTGCTATTGAAAGAAAAACATGTGATTTTGTCATTAACGCCGGTGCTAAACTAGTACAGTTTTTTTTTTATAAACGCCTCCAGTGAGATTTGAACCCACGACCGCATGTTATAAGAGTACATTGCCAAAATATCGAACACAGGCTATAACTCTGGTGTTACTGGTTCGATCTGGCCGGTTTTTGAACTTGTTTAAGCTTTCATTGATATCAACAGTCTGGTCAAGTTTGGTAAACAGGTAAACATCGGACGAAAAATGAAGGTACTACAGTGCAGACAACAAAAAGTTAACGCATTTTCAGGGGCTATAACCCCTGTGTTACTGGTCTGATCTTGCTGGTTTCATTGATATTACAATTAACACTTTCAAAACCGTTTGGTAAAGATCGGATGAAAAATAAGGCGCTAGAACGCAAACACCAACAGCTAACGGACAGAAAATAGAACATTAGATAAGCTAAAAACAAAACATACATGTATAAACGACACATTATCAAAATGAATATCATCAGGATCAACTTCATGTAAAATGATCGCCTGTTCCAATCAGGTTTTTAAAAATACAACTCAAATTAGATTTCATAACTGTGTACAGTTATATAACTTTATTAAGTTACTTATATGTTTAAGTGCCATGGGTTTAACATTAACAGGGCATCACTCTGTAGTCAACATGGTCACTCAGCAGGCCAAGTAATATTAACTAGAACTACCAATGAAGGTGATGAATACCCCAAGTTTTTGCTCTAGCCGATGATGGGCAAAATCAAGAATAATAAATGTTTAAAATATGTGTTAATTTTTTAATGTGAAAGAAATTCTAATTAAAACAAAGGTCCATAGTTGTGTAAAAAAATAATTGCAGAATCGAAAACCCATAAATGCAGAGATACATCATATCAACATGTGTGAACTGTATGTTAGGTGTAATAACAATCCATGACAAGTGTTAAAGTGAAAGCCACATGAAGTTGATTATTGAGTGAAAACTCGGTCAAATAAAGGGTCATGATTCTGTAATAAATTATGCATCAACAATTTGTGATGTAGAAGGACATAAGGTAAACAGTTGTTATTTGTACATGAAGTTTGGGAACACTCAATTCGAAAATGTTTGAGAAAAAATGTGTTAACAGGTCATTATGCAATATTAGAGGGGAAAAGTCTAAGTCAAACAAATGGCCATAATTCTGTAATAAATTAGGCAATCAATCAATGATGCATGATGTACAGGGAAATAAGGTCATCAGGTGTTATGTGTATATGAAGTTTGGGAACAATACATTCAAAAGTGTTTGAGATATGCAAGTATTACAACTGTGTTGCGCGACGGGACGGGTGATATAGAGGGACACAAGTTCATCAGTTGTTACGAGCATATGAAGTTTGGGAGCAATCCATTCAGAAGTGTTTGAGATATGCAAGTGCTAAGAGATCTCAGTTACTATATGACGGGACGGGACGCAACGGGATGGGACGTGACGGGACACAAATGTGTTGACGGGACGCTATGGCACGGGACGCGAGGGGACAACATTGTGAAAGCGGGGGTATAATTATGTTATGTGCAGAAAATAATGACTTCCAACGATTTGCTCCTTGCTTCCATATTTTGATAAAAAAAAAAACTCAAATAAGTTATATCATTGACTGCAGATCGAGACTGAGACTCAAAACATACCCAATGGACATGGAACTATTAGCATGATTAGTATATTAGAGACCTACTCTTCGTTCTGAAAACTGGCTCGTATTACAAACGATAAGCGTCATGAACATTGACAGTTTAGAAAGGTGTAGTCAACTAACATGCCTATCGACTCTGCTGTCAGACCACACAGACCACACAGACTCGTCAGAACACACAGACTCATCAGAACACAGATTCACAGAAGCTCATTTATACAATTTAAAATGTTATCAACGTTATAAACAAAATATGACATTTATGATGTTAATCGTTTCTGTTTTTCATCAATAGTATGCGGTTAAAATGTTTAACATCTTAAGTTCCATTTAAAATGTTACATCAACAGATTACATATACAGTACGTGGTGTAACTGATTAAAGTTACTCGCTAAATAACTTAAGCAAGTTATCTAACTTAAACAAGTTATTTCTTAATCTGAAGGGTCCGGCATAACGCATACGAGTTATTGTTTATTATTTGCCACACATATAAATAACTAGATGTCTCAGGAGGTTGATCAATAAGTCATTAGCGTAGTTCAACCGAAGGATTCCCCTCTTTATATTGGGTCATCCTTTTGTTGGTCAGTATTGCCATTGGGTAATTTGCTTTCTATTTGTGATGTAATGGTTACCATCTGCAGAGGCTTTGCTCATTTAGATTCAGGTTTTATTGCATAGTTATGCAACCAGCCAAACAACTTGGAAACACTACAACATGTGTGGGGGAAAGTAGGAAGGCAATTACATTAAAAATGAATATAGGTGAACTTTTGAGAAAAACTTGAAGAGGTTATTTTGCTACTTTAATATATATCATTTGTATTATTTTTTTTTACATTTACTTCACTTCTATTTCTTGACTTCCGAATTCCGCATTCCGCATTCCAAATTCCGAATTCCGAATTCCGCATTTAGAAGTAGGTAGTAAGTAAGTAGTATGAGTAAGATAACAAGAGGTCAATGACCTTGAAGCTCTACTGATAGATTTTTGACAGCTAGGTCAACATTCCTGTGAAGTTTCATGAAAATCCATCAAGTAGTTTCATAGGAGTAGTCGCTACAAGTTTTCATTGTATAACTCTATGTAAAGAAAGATGGCCGCTGGCGGCCATGCATGTTTAATGTCAAATAATTTTTGACAAGGATCAAAATCATGTCATACTGATCATTTTAGAAAAAGTAGTAGTCGCTACAAACTTATTTATTTTAAATCTATTTTTAGCCGTGGCGGCCAATTTGTATTTCCGGTCAGCCTGAAATTTTTCTAGGATCAACTAGACATCAAGTGCAACATTCCTGTGAAGTTTCATGAACATCCGTCAAGTAGTTTCAGAAGAGTAGTCGCTACAAGTTTTTACTATATAACTCTTATGTATACAAAGATGGCCACTGGCCGCCATGTTTAACGTTGAATCAAAATAGTGTTCGACTAGGATCAACATCATGTCATGCTGATCATTTAAGAAAAAGTCCCATATCAATATCACTTATAGTTTTCAAGAAGTAGTCGCTACAAACTTATTTTTTAAACATCTATTTTTAGCTGTGACGGCCATCTTGAATTTCCGGCCGACCTGAATTTTTGCTAGGATCAATAAGACATCAAGAGCAACAATCCTGTAAAGTTTCATGCAAATCTGTCAAGTAGTTTCAGAGGAGTAGTCGATACAAGTTTTTACTATATAACTCTATGTAAACAAAGATGGCCGCTGGCAGCCATGTTTAACGTCGAATCAAAACGATTTTCAACAAGGACCAACATCATGTCATGCTGATCAATTTAGAAAAACTCCCATATCAATATCACTTATAGTTTTAAAGAAGTAGTCGCTACAAACTTGTATTTTAAAAATCTATTTTTAGCTTTGGTGGCCATCTTGGATTTCACATCAACATGAATTTTTGCTAGGATCAACTAGACTTCATGGGCAACATTTCTATAAATTTTCATAAATATCCATCCAGTAGTTTCAGAGGAGTAGTCGCTACAAATAAAAGTTTACGGACAGACAGACAGACAGACAGACGGACAGATGGACGGACGACGGACGTCGCACCACGGCATAAGCTCTGCTGATCTCTGATCAGTCGAGCTAATAATATTAATAATTCTACGAGTATACTACTACTACTACTACTAATAATAATAATAATGATACTACTACTACTAGAACTACTACTACTACTAATACTAATAATAATGCTACTACTACTACTACCACTACTAATAATAATGATACTACTAATGAAACTACTAATGATACTACTAATGATACTACTACTAATGATACTACTACTACGGAGTACTACTAATGATACTACTACGGAGTACTACTAATGATACTACTACGGAGTACTACTAATGATACTACTACTAATGATACTACTACTACTACGGAGTACTACTAATGATACTATTATGCAGTACTACTAATGATACTACTAATGATACTACTAATGATACTACTACTAATGATACTACTAATGATACTACTAATGATACTACTTCTGATACTACTAATGATACTATTACGGAGTACTACTACTAATTATACTACTACTAATGATACTACTAATGATACTACTAATAATACTACTAATAATTATACTACTAATGATACTACTACTAATGATACTACTAATGATACTAATTCGAAGTACTAGTACTAATGATACTACTACTAATGCTACTACTAATGATACTACTACGGAGTACTACTACTAATGATACTACTACGGAGTACTACTACTAATGATACTACTACGGAGTACTACTACTAATGTTACTTCGAATGATACTACTAATGATACGACTAATGATACTACTACTAATGATACTACTAATGATACTACTATGGAGTACTACTAATGATACTACTACTACGGAGTACTACTAATGATACTACTACTAATGATACTACTAATGATACTACTACGGAGTACTACTACTACTAATACTACTACTGATACTACTAATGATACTACTACTAATGATACTACTAATGATACTACTAATGATACTACTACTAATGATACTACTAATGATACTACTATGGAGTACTACTAATGATACTACTACTAATGATACTACTACTAATGATACTACTAATGATACTACTAATGATACTACTAATGATACTACTACTAATGATACTACTACGGAGTATTACTAATGATACTACTACTAATGATACTACTAATGATACTACTAATGATACTACTACTAATGATACTACTAATGATACTACTAATGATACTACTACTAATGATACTACTAATGATACTACTATGGAGTACTACTAATGATACTACTACTACGGAGTACTACAAATGATACTACTACTAATGATACTACTAATGATACTACTACTAATTATACTACTAATGATACTACTACTAATGATACTACTAATGATACTACTACGGAGTACTACTACTAATGATACTACTAATGATACTACTACTAATGATACTACTAATGATACTACTAATGATACTACTACGGAGTACTACTACTAATGATACTACTAATGATACTACTAATGATACTACTACTAATGATACTACTACTAATGATACTACTAATGATACTACTACTAATGATACTACTAATGATACTACTAATGATACTACTATGGAGTACTACTAATGATACTACTACTACGGAGTACTACTAATGATACTACTAATGATACTACTAATGATACTACTACGGAGTACTACTACTAATGATACTACTAATGATACTACTAATGATACTACTACGGAGTACTACTAATGATACTACTACTAATGATACTACTACTAATGATACTACTAATGATACTACTAATGATACTACTAATGATACTACTAATGATACTACTACTAATGATACTACTAATGATACTACTACGGAGTACTACTACTAATGATACTACTATTGATACTACTAATGATACAACTACTAATGATACTACTAATGATACTACTACTAATTATACTACTACGGAGTACTACTACTAATGATACTACTAATGATACTACTAATGATACTACTACTAATGATACTACTAATGATACTACTATGGAGTACTACTAATGATACTACTACTACGGAGTACTACTAATGATACTACTACTAATGATACTACTAATGATACTACTCTGGAGTACTACTACTAATGATACTACTACGGAGTACTACTACTAATGATACTACTAATGATACTACTAATGATACTACTAATGATACTACTAATGATACTACTAATGATACTACTAATGATACTACTAATGATACTACTACTAATGATACTACTACTAATGATACTACTACTAATGATACTACTAATGATACTACTACTGATACTACTACTGATACTACTAATGATACTATTACGGAGCACTACTACTAATTATACTACTACTAATGATACTACTAATGATACTACTAATGATACTACTACTAATTATACTACTAATGATACTACTACTAATGATACTACTAATGATACTAATTCGGAGTACTACTACTAATGCTACTACTACTAATGCTACTACTAATGATACTACTACGGAGTACTACTACTAATGATACTACTACGGAGTACTACTACTAATGATACTACTACGGAGTACTACTACTAATGATACTTCGAATGATACTACTAATGATACGACTAATGATACTACTACTAATGATACTACTAATGATACTACTATGGAGTACTACTAATGATACTACTACTACGGAGTACTACTAATGATACTACTACTAATGATACTACTAATGATACTACTACGGAGTACTACTACTACTAATACTACTACTGATACTACTAATGATACTACTACTAATGATACTACTAATGATACTACTAATGATACTACTACTAATGATACTATTAATGATACTACTATGGAGTACTACTAATGATACTACTACTAATGATACTACTACTAATGATACTACTAATGATACTACTAATGATACTACTAATGATACTACTACTAATGATACTACTACGGAGTACTACTAATGATACTACTACTAATGATACTACTAATGATACTACTAATGATACTACTACTAATGATACTACTAATGATACTACTAATGATACTACTACTAATGATACTACTAATGATACTTCTATGGAGTACTACTAATGATACTACTACTACGGAGTACTACAAATGATACTACTACTAATGATACTACTAATGATACTACTACTAATTATACTACTAATGATACTACTACTAATGATACTACTAATGATACTACTACGGAGTACTACTACTAATGATACTACTAATGATACTACTACTAATGATACTACTAATGATACTACTAATGATACTACTACGGAGTACTACTACTAATGATACTACTAATGATACTACTAATGATACTACTACTAATGATACTACTAATGATACTACTATGGAGTACTACTAATGATACTACTACTACGGAGTACTACTAATGATACTACTACTAATGATACTACTAATGATACTACTAATGATACTACTATGGAGTACTACTAATGATACTACTACTACTAATGATACTTCTACTAATGATACTACTAATGATACTACTACTACTAATGATACTACTACGGAGTACTACTACTAATGATACTACTAATGATACTACTACTAATGATACTACTAATGATACTACTAATGATACTACTACTAATTATACTACTAATGATACTACTACTAATGATACTACTACTAATGATACTACTACTACGGAGAACTACTAATGATACTACTACTAATGATACTACTACTAATTATACTACTAATGATACTACTACTAATGATACTTCTACTAATGATACTACTAATGATACTACTACTAATGATACTACTACTGATCTACGGAGTACTACTAATGATACTACTACGGAGTACTACTAATGCTACTACTACTAATGATACTACTAATGCTACTACTACTAATGATACTACTTATGATACTACTACTAATGATACTACTAATGATACTACTACAGAGTACTACTACTAATGATACTACTAATGATACTACTATGGAGTACTACTACTAATGATACTACTACTACTACGGAGTACTACTAATGAAACTACTTCTACGGAGTACTACTAATGATATAATGATACTACTACTAATGATACTACTAATGATACTACTACTAATGATACTACTAATGATACTACTAATGATACTACTAATGATACTACTACGGAGTACTACTACTAATGATACTACTACTACGGAGTACTACTAATGAAACTACTACTACGGAGTACTACTAATGATACTACTACTAATGATACTACTAATGATACTACTAATGATACTACTACTAATGATACTACTACTGATACTACTACGGAGTACTACTAATGATACCTAAGGATACTACTACGGAGTACTACTAATGATACTTCTACGGAGTACTACTAATGATACTACTACGGAGTACAACTACTAATGATACTACTAATGATACTACTAATGATACTACTACTACGGAGTACTAATAATGAAACTACTACTACGGAGTACTACTAATGATACTACTACTAATGATACTACTAATGATACTACTAATGATACTACTACTAATGATACTACTAATGATACTACTACTGATACTACTACTAATGATACTACTACTGATACTACTACGGAGTACTACTAATGATACTACTACGGAGTACTACTTATGATACTACTACTACGGAGTACTACTAATGATACTACTACTAATGATACTACTTCTGATACTACTACTAATGATACTACTACTAATGATACTACTACGGAGTACTACTAATGATACTACTACTAATGATACTACTACGGAGTACTACTTATGATACTACTACGGAGTACTACTAATGATACTACTACGGAGTACTACTAATGATACTACTACTAATGATACTACTAATGATACTACTACTAATGATACTACTAATGATACTACTACTAATGATACTACTACTGATACTACTACTGATACTACTACTGATACTACTACGGAGTACTACTAATGATACTACTATGGAGTACTACTAATGATACTACTACTAATGATACTACTAATGATACTACTAATGATACTACTAATGATACTACTACGGAATACTACCACTAATGATACTACTACTACGGAGTACTACTAATGAAACTACTACTACGGAGTACTACTAATGATACTACTACTAATGATACTACTAATGATACTACTAATGATACTACTACTAATGATACTACTACTGATACTACTACGGAGTACTACTAATGATACCTAATGATACTACTACGGAGTACTACTAATGATACTTCTACGGAGTACTACTAATGATACTACTACGGAGTACAACTACTAATGATACTACTAATGATACTACTAATGATACTACTACTACGGAGTACTACTAATGAAACTACTACTACGGAGTACTACTAATGATACTACTACTAATGATACTACTAATGATACTACTAATGATACTACTACTGATACTACTACTAATGATACTACTACTGATACTACTACGGAGTACTACTAATGATACTACTACGGAGTACTACTTATGATACTACTACTACGGAGTACTACTAATGATACTACTACTAATGATACTACTACTGATACTACTACTAATGATACTACTACTAATGATACTACTACGGAGTACTACTAATGATACTACTACTAATGATACTACTACGGAGTACTACTTATGATACTACTACGGAGTACTACTAATGATACTACTACGGAGTACTACTAATGATACTACTACTAATGATACTACTAATGATACTACTACTAATGATACTACTAATGATACTACTACTAATGATACTACTACTGATACTACTACTGATTCTACTACTGATACTACTACGGAGTACTACTAATGATACTACTATGGAGTACTACTAATGATACTACTACGGAGTACTACTAATGATACTACTACGGAGTACTACTAATGATACTACTACGGAGTACTACTAATGATACCTAATGATACTACTACGGAGTACTACTAATGATACTACTACGGAGTACTACTACTAATACTAATAATGCTGCTGCTGCTGCCGCTGCTACTGCTACTGCTACTACTACTACTAATAATAATAATAATGCTGCTGCTGCTGCTGCTACTACTTATAATTATAATAATGCTGCTGCTGCTGCTGCTGCTGCTACTTCTACTACTAATAATAATGCTGCTGCTACTATTACTGCTACTTACCACTACTACTACTACTACTTGTTGCTGCTGCTGCTACTGCTACTGCTACTACTACTAATAATGCTGCTGCTGCTTACTGCTACTTACTACTACTACTACTACTACTTCTATTTCTACTGCTTACTACTACTAATCATAATAATAGTGATAATAAATAATAATGTATGCGTGCACGTGCATGTATGTGTGTTAAGTGTTTGCACAAATTTTCAAAATAACAAAAAAAAAACACACGTCTTTTTGTTTTCAGGATGGTGTATTTAGCGGGTTTCCAGGGGATCCAACCTTTACATAACTTAATTTATAAAAACTCAGCCCGGCCGGCACTCCACATGGGCTTCCCTCGGGATCCGCTAGTGATATACACCACCCACACACATAACAATATAATATTTCTTGACTTTTGAATTCCGCATTCCGAATTCCGCATTTAGAAGAAGGTAGTAACATAATAATAACTAGAAATTGTTATTGTCCATGGGACAAAAACGTATGGCTCCCCCACTCGCCCGAACAGGCATAATTGACAACTCTAGGTCCAACCGTTCTCTATTGATCTGAGATCGTATCCCTGTGACTGTATCTACTATCTGTATCAGTAAGGCCACATAAACAAGAGGCCAATGACCTTGAAGCTCTACTGATTGATTTTGATTTCAGGAAGTAGTCGCTACAGACTTGTTTTTTGAAAATCTATTTTTAACCGTGGCGGCCATCTTGAATTTCCGGCCGACCTGAAATTTTGCTAAGATCAATAAGACATTAAGAGCAACATTCCTGTGAAGTTTCATGAAAATCCGTCGGGTAGTTTCAAAGAAGTAGTCGCTACAAGTTTTCATTATATAACTCTATGTAAACAAAGCAGCCATGTTTAAGGTCAAATCAAAACGATTTTCGACAAGGACCAACATCATGTCATACTGATCGTTTTAGAAAAAGTCCAATATCAATATCTCTTATTGTTTTGAAGAAGTAGTCGCTACAAACTTATTTATTTTAAATCTATTTTTAGCCTTGGCGGCCATCTTGAATTTCCGGCCGACCTGAAATTTTTCTAGGATCAACTAGACATCAAGAGCAACATTCCTGTGAAGTTTCATGAACATCCGTCAAGTAGTTTCAGAGGAGTAGTCGCTACAAGTTTTTACTATATAACTCTATGTAACCAAAGATGGCCACTGGCAGCCATGTTTAACGTCGAATCAAAATAATTTTCCACAAGGATCTACACCATGTCATGCTGATCATTTTAGAAAAAGTCCCATATCAATATCACTTATAGTTTTCAAGAAGTAGTCGCTACAAACTTATTTTTTAAAAATCTATTTTTAGCTGTGACGGCCATCTTGAATTTTGGGCCGACCTGAAATTTTGATAGGATCAATAAGACATCAAGAGCAACATTCCTGTAAAGTTTCATGACAATCCGCCAAGTAGTTTCAGAGGAGTAGTCACTACAAGTTTTTACTATATAACTCTATGTAAACAAAGATGGCCGCTGGCAGCCATGTTTAACGTTGAATCAAAACGATTTTTGACTAGGATCAACATCATGTAATGCTGATCATTTTAGAAAAAGTCCCATATCAATATCACTTATAGTTTTCAAGAAGTAGTCGCTACAAACTTATTTTTTAAAAATCTATTTTTAGCTGTGACGGCCATCTTGAATTTTCGGCCGACCTGAAATTTTTCTAGGATCAATAAGACATCAAGAGCAACATTCCTGTAAAGTTTCATGACAATCCGCCAAGTAGTTTTAGAGAAGAAGTCGCTACAAGTTTTTACTATATAACTCTATGTAAACAAAGATGGCCGCTGGCAGCCATGTTTAACGTTGAATCAAAACGATTTTTGACTAGGATCAACATCATGTCATGCTGATCATTTTAGAAAAAGTCCCATATCAATATCACTTATAGTTTTCAAGAAGAAGTCGCTACAAACTTGTATTTTAAAACTCTATTTTTAGCTTTGGCGGCCATCTTGGAATTCACATATACATGAATTTTTGCTAGGATCAACTAGACTTTATGGGCAACATTTCTGTAAAGTTTCATGAATATCCATCCAGTAGTTTCAGCTGTGAAGTCGCTACAAATAAAAGTTTACGGACAGACGGACAGACGGACGGACGGACGACGGACGCCGTACCACGGCATAAGCTCTGCTGATCTCTGATCAGTAGAGCTAAAAACCTGTGTGGTTCAGGTAACCCGACCGACTCTATTTTTTTAAGGGGCCGACCCTAAAACTTTTAATGCAACAATTAAAATAAATTAGAACTTAAAAAAAATAAAAAATAAATAAAACAAAAAAAATCAATAGGGGTCATCTACTGGGTCATGACCAACCATCCTTCCAAGTTTGAGGACCTAGGTCCAACCATTCTCTAGTTATTGATCGGACATCGTTCTGATAGTCAAGGTCACCGCGACCTTGACTGTTGACCTAGTGACCCCAAAATCAATAGGGGTCATTTACTGGTCATGACCAACCATCCTTCCAAGATTGAGGACCCTAGGTTCAACCATTCTCTAGTTATTCATCAGACATCGTTTTGATAGTCAATGTCACCGCAACCTTGACATTTGACCTAGTGACCCCAAAATCAAAAGGGGTCATCTACTGGTCATGACCAACCATCCTTCCAAGTTTGAGGACCCTAGGTCCAACCATTCTCTAGTTATTGATCGGACATCGTTTTGATAGTCAATGTCACCGCAACCTTGACCTTTGATCTAGTGACCCCAAAATCAATAGGGGGTCATCTACTTGTCATGACCAACCATCCTTCCAAGTTTGAGGACCCTAGGTCCAACCATTCTCTAGTTATTGATCGGACATCGTTTTGGTAGTCAATGTCACCACCACCTTGACCTTTGACCTAGTGACCCCAAAATCAATAGGGGTCATCTTCTTGTCATGACCAACCATCCTTTCAAGTTTGAGGACCCTAGGTTCAACCATTCTCTAGTTATTGATCGGAAATCGTTTTGATAGTCAATGTCACCGCAACCTTGACCTTTGATCTAGTGACCCCAAAATCAATAGGGGTCATCTACTTGTCATGACCAACCATTCTTCCAAGTTTGAGGACCCTAGGTCCAACCATTCTCTAGTTATTGATCGGACATCGTTTTGATAGTCAATGTCACCGCAACCTTGACCTTTGACCTAGTGACCCCAAAATTAATAGGGGTCATCTACTTGTCATGACCAACCATCCTTCCAAGTTTGAGGACCCTAGGTCCAACCATTCTCTAGTTATTGATCGAACATCGTTTTGATAGTCAATGTCACTGCAACCTTGACCTTTGACCTAGTGACCCCAAAATCTATAGGGGTCATCTACTTGTCATTACCAACCATCCTTTCAAGTTTGAGGACCCGAGGTCCAACCATTCTCTAGTTATTGATCGGACATCGTTTGTGACACAGACCTACAGACAGAGAAACAGCACAAAATCAATATAGCTCCCCTACCACACTTTGTGTGGGGGAGCCATAAAAATATGTGTGGTTCAATAAATAAAAAATATTTAAAAAAAAAAAAAAAAAAAAAAAAAAAATAAACAAAAAATTAAAATTAAAAAATATTTAAAAAAAAATAAAAAAAAATAAAAAAAATAAAAAAAATTCTAAATTAAAAAAAAATAAAAATCAATAGGAGTCATCTACTGGTCATGACCAACCATCCTTCCAAGTTTGAGGACCCTAGGTCCAACCATTCTCTAGTTATTGATTGGACATCGTTTCACCACAACCTTGACCTTTGACCCCAAAATCAATAGGGTCATCTACTGGTCATGACCAACCATCCTTCCAAGTTTGAGGACCCTAGGTCCAACCATTCTCTAGTTATTGATCGGACATCGTTTCACCACAACCTTGACCTTTGACCCAAAATTCAATAGGGTCATCTACTTGTCATGACCAACCATCCTTTCAAGTTTGAGGACCCTAGGTCTAACCATTCTCTAGTTATTGATCGGACATCGTTTGTGACACAGACCTACAGACAGAGAAACAGACAGACAGACAGCACAAAATCAATATGGCTCCCCTACCACACTTTGTGTGGGGGAGCCATAAAAATATGTGTGGTTCAATAAATAAAAAATAAAAAAAAAAATAAAAAAAATAAAAAAAATTAAACAAAAATTAAAATTAAAAGATATTTAAAAAAAAAAAAAAAAATAAAAAAAATCAAAAAAAAATCTAAATTTAAAAAAATAAAAAATAAATAGGGGTCATCTACTGGTCATGACCAACCATCCTTCCAAGTTTGAGGACCCTAGGTCCAACCATTCTCTAGTTATTGACTGGACATCGTTTCACCACAACCTTGACCTTTGACCCCAAAATTAATAGGGTCATCTACTTGTCATGACCAACCATCCTTCCAAGTTTGAGGACCCTAGGTCCAACCGTTCTCTAGTTATTGATCGGACATCGTATTAATAGTCAAGGTCACCACGACCTTGACCTTTGACCTAGTGACCCCTCTACTTGTCATGACTAACCGTCATTCCAAGTTTGAGGACCCTAGGTCCAACCGTTCTCTAGATATTGATCGGACATCGTTTTGATAGTCAAGGTCACCGCGACCCTGACCTTTGACCTAGTGACTCCAAAATCAATAGGGATCATCTACTAGTCATGACCAACCATCCTTCCACGTTTGAGGACCTTAGGTCCAACCATTCTCTAGTTATTGATCGGACATCGTTTGTGACACAGACAGACCTACGGCCTTGACCTTTGACCTAGTGACCCCAAAATCAATAGGGGTCATCTACTTGTCATGACCAACCATCCTTCCAAGTTTGAGGACCGTAGGTCCAACCGTTCTCTAGTTATTGATCGGACATCGTTTGTGACACAGACAGACCTACGGCCTTGACCTTTGACCTAGTGACACCAAAATCAATAGGGGTCATCTACTTGTCATGACCAACCATCCTTCCAAGTTTGAGGACCCCAGGTCCAACCATTCTCTAGTTATAGATCGGACATCGTTTTGATAGTCAATGTCACCGCAACATTGACCTTTGACCTAGTGACCCCAAAATCAATAGGGGTCATCTACTTGCCATGACCAACCATCCTTCCAAGTTTGAGGACCCTAGGTCCAACCATTCTCTAGTTATTGATCGGACATCGTTTGTGACACACACAGACCTACAGACAGAGAAACAGACAGACAGACAGACATACAGAAAGCACAAAATCAATATGGCTCCCCTACCACACTTTGTGTGGGGGAGCCATAATAATAATAATAATTTATGCGTGCATGTGTATGCATGTTTGTCGTGAAATCTCAGTGTTACTGTTAAAGATGCAATTACTTTTCACATTTTATATTTAATAATCATGTAATATAAAAGTGTACGAATATAGCCAGTGACCACGATTGTTGTATTTGATATAAACCCCATAACATTAAGTTAAATTCCCTATAACCTGAGTATCCGTGTACACTTTGTATAAATACACCATAAACGTATATACTATTATACCCTATAAATATACACAAACTCCTACTGGAGTATCTGTTTTTCCTTTGTATAGACTCATACTATAAACTTCAATATAAAATATAAGATTTTCAAAAATTTATTGTTCATGTTATTAGTGCCAATATATTTTTTTTTTCCTTTTTTTTTTTTTCATTCTCTCTGAGCCTGGGGCGAAGCCATAACCTCCTCTCTAAGTGGTGCAAATAAGCTTTAATATATATCCGAAATTTGAAAATAACATAATTAAAAAAGCAAAAAACATTTTTTAACTGAAGAGTTTCATAGATGTGATCCCAGGATCCACATACGCGGATCCAGGATTTTACCTCGAGGCGTGAGGAGAGAGTCTAACTTAGACCAAATGTAGGATGACAAACATGTAAAATGATTGCCTGTTCGAATCAGGTTTTTAGAAATACAACATCTCACATTTAGGTTTCATAACTGTGTACAGTTATATAACTTTATTAAGTTACTTATATTTTTTTAAATGCCATGGGTTTAACATTAACAGCACATCACTTCGCAGTCAACAGCTCGGTCGGGTTACGGGAAACAAATCACTCTTTTGTTTAGGCTTAATAACCAGATAACTTTATAACTGCATCACGTTATTAAGTTAGTCATGGTAGAATTAGTTTGCATTTAATTCTAACATGACCTCCGCAGTCTTACATATACACCAAGAACAGAGACAGCTGTATGTTATTCTACGATAAAATACAGCTGTTCCATTAATTCCCCGCGTATATTTCATCCGTTGGAAGCGCCGCGTTAAATGACGTCACGAAGACAAACTCAACAGTAATTTTAATGAAATGTTAAAAACATCAAACGTGCCATGCTGCCAAACCGTGCACACCCGATATAAACCCACCATATACATCAGTATATATAACATGACTAAGCATCTTGAACAAGCTGAGAACTTTTGACGTCATATAGCACAAGCTAAATGACGTAAGCAATGACTTAATTGTTTGTCACATGACTTAAATTGAAACAAGTCAATTGCGTGTATAGAAACGCAGAACTTTGCATACGGGGGCACACAATGGAACAGCCTGTAAACATAGCAACCTGATAACAGCCTGATTACCTTGACCTCCGAGATAATATATAGTGCCCCAACAATAGCGTAAACAATGGGGTTATTGTTGTGTTAGAATCGAAATAATAAATACGTACCTGTATTTTATCGGTGAATAAAATACAGTTAGTCGTTCGGATGCGAGTAATTAAATCACTCGTGCTAACGCACTCGTGATTTAATTACTAAGCATCCGAACTCCGAACTGTATTTTATTCACCGATATAACACAGGTACCTAATATTTCTTAAATAAAAAACAAAATAGCGTAAACAGATAAATTATCAAAAATAAATATCATCAGGATCACGAACATGTAAGATGATTGCCTGTTCGAATCAGGTTTTTGAAAAATACAACAACACAAATTAGACTTCATAACTACGTACAGTTATATAACTTTATTAAGTTACTTATATTTTAAAGTGCCATGGGTTTAACATTAACAGGGCATCACTCTGTAGTCAACATGGTCATGCAGCAGGACCTTTTTTTAAGTAATATAAGTTACGTTTATTTGTAGAAAATATTGGCTTCCAGAGATTCACTATTCCCTTCCATATTTTTAAGTTACATAAACAATAACTCAAATAAGTTATCAATCACTGCAGATCGAGGCTCAAACTCAAAACATACCAACTGGACAGGGAACTATTAGTATGATTAACATATTAGAGTCTCTTCTTTCCGAAAACTGGCTCGTAATACACTGAGAACTGCCTTGTCGATAAACATGATGAACATAGAACTACAGGTTATGCAGTACGTAGCCATTTAGTAAGCTTGGTACCCCATCAGCATGCTCAGAAACCAACGCAAGCATGTAACAGGGAGGAGGCGTGTACAAGGAGTAGTCTTCGCCCTCCACCGTCCCCCTTTATTACTTCTCTATCATTTTGTTTACTATCTTGTTATTTTAAAAATCTCCCACACCCCACCACCTCATCTCCCTACTCCCGTCATTTTTTATTCCTTGTCTCCTGACCTCACCCAATACCCTCTCCCACATATACCATGTACATTTGGCCATACCTCTCTGTCTACGATATAAGTCATCTCATCTCCCTTTGAGGTTGTTCTCTCAATGTAAGGTGTTGAAACTGTTACCATGGTTACAGGACATACAAAAAACTTTTTTCACACAATTGACTTTCAATTGGTATTTAATATTAACATCATTTGTATTTATCATGTTTATTTAAGCAAATAACATGTTGAACAGCTGTCCCGTATAATTTCATTTGTGCACGTACATGTTCATCATATATAAACATGAGCGATGAAGATGTTCACCGATGATTAGACGAACAAGCCTGCACGAGTTATCTTATCTCATTTTGCAATTTTCCGACATTTAGCAGACAATAACTTAAACAAGTTACATTTTTCTTAGACCCGATCAACCTTCAAACACGATGCGTAGAAGTTTATCGGCGATGCGTACGAGCATTGTTAACCTACTTTATCAGGGAAAGGTACAATAAAACAGGAAAAAAATACGGCATTCTTCGCAAAAAATGGGAAAGGATATAAATATGTGTCTGAAATGACTCAAATTTGATCAATTTTGTAAAAAAAATCGGAAAATTATCACTCTCCGTCAAGTCAGCTTCCATGCAGTCAATGCTGCCGGTACTTCCCGTCTCGCTACATGCCTTGAGCAGTAGCAATGACGTAAACTACCGCGAATTTCAAAATAAACATCGATTTTCCGAGGATGTTCACTGCTACGAAATAATAACGTGTACAAGATACTTGGAGAATAACTTCAATCAGTTACACCCCTGACTGATGATTAATATACAGACATATATCAGCTCTAAAGAGGATGAACTATAAAGTGTTATAGATATTCAATTTGAAATCGCACATTTGAGATATGCAGCCAATTTAAAAAGAATCATTTCGTTTTCAGTTTGTAATAATTCGATGAATTTAAACATACTTGTTATATTACGATAATACTGTGCTATGTACATGATGTATGTCCTCCTTATATCGGAGTAACAAGGACATTTTAGAATGAAATGGAACTCATCTTCAATATCTAGAGTATTACAATATCATGAATATTGACAAAAACTTTCATTTCTTTCAATCCTATTGACACCATACCGACCTGCTTGAATTCTTAGAGAATGTGACGATAACCTTATTCTACTTACTAAACGTCTTAAATCGCATGGAAATACATCTAAATATATTTCATAATGAAAATGATTTTTCACATTGTTATACAAATCTAAGACACCAGAATTTTGTTTATCAGCATAACACTTTTGTAAAAAAACAATCTATTATTCTTTGTTTGAATACTAGACCGCTGGATGTTTCAATCGGGAACTTGACTGAACCAGCCTTTACTCTTACCCAATTATCATCCCACAGCGGACTGAAATAGAGAATTTTGCGACAGTATAACCACTGTTTAACGGTCGCAAATATTGAGCAAATTTGCGACCATTGAACGACTGATATACCGTCATAAAATTCAAAATCACAATTCAGTTAACGTTATAGTATGCACTTGATACATACATACGGCGTTCCGAGGCGGTAACCATTTTGTCAGTCGATTTATGTTTGTTTTGATGTGTGTTTTGGTTGACTATGTCGTTGAATGCTATATTGCTTGTTAGGCTTTCATATCTAATCTATAATGTCGTTATTTACATATTTTAAGTAGGATGACGAGAAACAAACTATCAGACAACAATCCGAACATTACCGACCTAAGTGACCCAAACCGTCCATGCAAGCTGGCAGAGAGGTTTCAAGAACTGTATGACAAAGTATGGACAGATGCATTCGAAGCAGTAAAAAAGGCCAACCCAACAAATACAGAAAAGGATACCGTTGATGTTTTACTGAACATCTTGTTGGTAAGTTTGTCTATAATTATTTAATTTAAATAAACGACGGCAGCGGAAACGGCTTTTTAAAATTCTTTAGCATTTTGGATGATCTGTACATACATAAAAGCTTTGTTTACACACCACCTTCGCTAAAGATGATGCTGTCCGCTCGCTCCTCCTTCCGTCCGTCCTTGTTTACTTACTTCCGTTCATGTTTCCCATCTTGTGTCGCCTACTCATAAACAAATACACCACACTTTGTGTTCAACATCACAAGTAGGTAATGATGTCTGGGAAGCAAGGACAGATTGTATTGGTCCATAAGTGGTGGGGTCAGCACAGAAGTGATGCTATAACTTAAGAAGAGAATATTTGTGTCGCCACACGCTTACTCAAAGTCGTTTTAAACTGATATTTCAATAGTTATGGCTATAATCATGATAATGAAACCGAGCATGCTGTACCTTCTGTTCTTGTTCATGGTGACGGTCAATGAAAACGAACAAGGAAATTAAATAGGTATAACATTGTATTTTCGAACTTATTTTAAATGTTGTTGGCACCAACAATTACGATAACGTTGCCGTTCAGAAGTCAATATATTGCCCCTATGCGGTGTATAAGCCCTATTGTCACGTTATAGTAAACATCGACGCACCGTTGACCGACTGATACGTTGCTGGTAGTATCCACGTATCTCCTGGGCGGTTTGTGGCGCTGTCCGAAAGCGATCCTGAAGGAGAATATGGCGGTCTTGTTGTTGCGACGTCACACTGACGTCCAGTACGCGGCGGTCATTAACAAAACCCGCGTCGTCATGCCGCTGGACCAAACGTATTACAGTTAAGCGTGTATAGTTCATTGTACGGGTCATCTTGTGGCATGATAGTCAGTATTTAAATGATGAAAAAGAAAGATTAAGCATAAATGAAAGTGAAATCAAAGAGAAAGAGCTAATTGGGTTAACGATTCGACAAAAGACAGTGTAATGTCTAAGAGGATAAAGTATTGCTTTAATGTATAGCATTTATGGTATCATTCCGCACTAAGTATGTAAGCTTATATAAGCTTATGTAGGCTGGCCATATTAACAGGTAAAATATTCCATTGCACAACAGCAAGCGAGAAAACAAATACTTGTAATAGTAGAGGCGTGTATTAACTTGACGAAGGGCTAGTGGATGTGACAGTGTAGATAGCCTCAAGGGAACTTTGACTTGATGTTAACCGATAGGTCATTAACATTGTACACAGAATAAGATGGGATATAGCATTCCGCTTTGTGGTACTCCTGAGGTAACTGGTTCTGCGAACGACTACCTGTTGCACTGTGTTTAACATATAGCTGAGTAGATAGAACAACTGAATGGAGATTGGAAAGTCACACCTTCTCTTACACACCCGAGGCCGCCAAGTGCTGGTGAAATTACAAAGAACGACACGCCAACAAAAAGGCATGCAATTTAAGTATATGGTATTTAAACTTTAAAGAACGGTTATGAATCACTGTCTTTCAGTCCCTTGATAGATGGTAATTCACTCATAAACAAACACATGTCTCCTTTATGTTGCGTTTCGGTTCGTTTCCTACATTTCATTGTGATGATTGGGGTGCGATAATGTTGCTTTGGAATGTCACGGATTACATCATATTTTAATGTAAGTGTGAATACAATATATTGTATCGTATTGTTTGTCATGCAATGTTGCCTCGCAAACGGTATCATTGGGTAGCACTTTAAAATATCTGCAGTTTTTTTCTGTCCACGAAAAATAAAGGGTTCTGGGAAGCGCCTTTATGGATCGCTGTTGAAATGAACTGCTGAGAAACTGAGAAACAGTGTCGTGATCAGTGTCGTAAACGATTTATTCGTGAACAAAATACTGAAAAATGAGACCATTTAGGACCAAAGAATATCAAACAGAAGGAAGTAGCAGGCTCGATTTTATTGATTCTGTTTATGAGAAAAAATGTAAGATACAATAGCTTTCACGCAACCTACCACCAATATAAGCAGTACACTACTTTAAAGCTATAACTAGGACTATTAATATATCACAACTTTATTCTTTCAAGTTGTTCAAAAGAATAAATACTGATCAGAGATAGCCATTGGAAGCAACAAATACAAACAAGTGATAAAAGTAGCAGACTCGGTTTTATGGAGTCTGTTTGTGAGAGGTAACGTAATGTGCAACACCTATCACGCCTCCTAGCGCCGGCTTAAGCGATATTCTACTTTCAAACCACCAAGACTAGGCTTGATGGTCCCAAAGGAACAATAGGTAAACACACTACTGTTGTGTAATCAACAAACAAAACAGAAGTATACTGATTTGAGCTGTACCGCACCGGATGTTCGTCAACTATTTGACAGCAGATGCTTATCATTTGCGTATTGAGTATAGAATTCTGGGTAATCTACTATATGTTCGATTTGTTGTTTTTCTTACATAAACTATTATAATATTATAACACATGATTGAGTGGATCGCCTTTCGTTTGTTAACGTTCGTATCCATTTGGGCTACATACAATGTGCCAGTGAATTCTAATTTTTAAAATGTATTCCAACTGATTATAATAATGTATGCATACTTGTTATAGATGCTCACGCTTTAGAAAAGAAACTGTCAACCATGTTTATGAAAACCATTTAATTGTGGTTCAAACACAACTTAACACCTTCCTTTTGAGAAAATAGTGAAAACTTGCACTTCTCAGGGCTTACGTTAGATACCGGA
Organism: Cyrtodaria siliqua; assembly: GCA_037043455.1. Classification (NCBI taxonomy): domain Eukaryota; kingdom Metazoa; phylum Mollusca; class Bivalvia; order Adapedonta; family Hiatellidae; genus Cyrtodaria; species Cyrtodaria siliqua. The sequence continues at coordinate 48,141 of JAWPHD010006655.1, read as the reverse complement.
AAACACCGAAATATGCCGAAGTTATTGTAAACATAAATGGTCGATTCGTTATAAAACAAAAGGTAATTTACGCTGGTTTCTTTGAATGGGAAATGCAAAATTGCTTCGCTAAAACCGAGAATTCGCTATGTCCGAGTTTTCTATACCAGTACGTTTGTATATGAAACAAAGAATGAGCTGGCCGGGGAGTTGCTAAAATCGAGTTCCCTATAAAGGAAGTTTTATTTAATGACATATTTTTCGATATAGAGTTTGGAGACTTTTATGATATATATGTTGTTCAACACTCGAGCAGGGCCGGATTTTGGACGTTTCTGACGGCGTATCTTTCAAAATAAGGTCGATTTAAACACAATAAAAGCATTTTCAAAATGCATTTAACAACTCCGCCGATTGTCATGGCATTGTCTGTGCATGAGTATGCCTTATAAAGGGGTCTAACTATGAACGTGTTCATGTTAAATGATACACATAAGAAAACCACTCGACTTCTTACCTCGACATTGCATTGTATGGCTCCACTTATGTTGTACCGTATACTCCAATAATGATAAAGACAGCTGTACCATTGCTGTGTTTAGCAGGCGTGTCAACTGGACACCAAGACACGAGTTGTTAGTACATTGAACTATAACAACTGTTTTAACCTGTAACAGGTCATTATCAGCACGATAGTATTATTTTATTCCAATGGTCTATATCGTGTATCAGATTTACACTACACAGATTATCCCATCAGCTATTTCCCCCTATATTTTCAAAGATTTATGTAACATGTTCAAATATAAAACAAACCAGTTTGTATGTATTCTTTTCAAATATAATGTACATGTATGTACGTGTTCAAACCTAATTGCAGGAAGTCAGACAGTTCTGTGAAGTAGCTTTCAGCCAGTATGAAGAGAACATGGATGACGCTCTATTTACATTCGGTGTATGTTGTCTTAATTCCAAAGGTTATTCCATTGTAATTGTGTAATTAGTTAATAATAGCTGATAGCAGTCCTGTGTGCATTTATATGTCCCCTAAATTTCTTTGTGGAATCCTGTATGGGACCCTCTAAGAATAAAATATAATCGAGGTTGGACAACTTGAATCATGGTGCGAAGTGAGAAATTCAAGATGGCGTCCAAGATGGCCGCCAGATACAGAACATGTCAAATATCAGTATGACATTGTTTGGTGTACATAATATAATAAAATACTGCATTATTTTGTATCTACATGCAAGAAATATGTTAATAAACAACAAATATGAGTCGATTTCCATAACAAAAATGAAGAAAAATAACTAGTTAGTACTTATAACTTGTTTTATCTTTTAATGTTCAACACATAATTTTCACAAGAGGCCATGGTGTTTCTACACAATGTTACTCCAGAATACGTGACTGGTATTATTCGTTCAACTGATCCTATATTACACATACAGATTTCAGAATGACTGTACACGGTATATTTTGATTTCGAGTTAAATTCTGTAATACAGCTGATCTAAATGAAGAAGTATTGTAATTCCGGATCAAGCTACTAAGATTTCTAGGTGCGCCTTTTAATTTTATAAGAAGAATAAGAGAGATTATGTAATCATCCCAGCGCCAGCACTGGGCTACACATGAAGTTGTGTTTGATACTTTTCTAAATCGACTTCCGGAAGATATACCAACGTTTTGGAATGATCGTCTATCTGAGGTTACTTAATCGTTTTATTTCAGAGGACCAATTCAAAACCGATACCAGTTGTTGCTAATAATGCGTTAACAGAGTGTATGAAGGCTATGGCTCTAGAGAACGTGGAATTAATTTATGAGGTAACATTTTATTCTTTAGTTGAATATGAAACCTCTTACATAAAGTGTCCGGCACCTATCTTCCGTTCTGAATGCATTTTTGGGTGATTGCTACTAATATTTCATGTTTGTCCCGTGAAGACTTACGAAAAATAATTCCAGCGTGTTTATACTGTCCCAGATGAATACCGGGTGGGCGGGACTTGAAGTTCATCGACACCAAGGGCCGTAACTTACATGGTGTGCCTACGACTCAACATTAAATGAGAAGAAACTTAATCGTTTTATTTCAGAGGACGAATTCAAAACCGATACCAGTTGTTGCTAATAATGCGTTAACAGAGTGTATGAAGGCTATGGCTCTAGAGAACGTGGAATTAATTTATGAGGTAACATTTTATTCTTTAGTTGAATATGAAACCTCTTACATAAAGTGTCCGGCACCTCTCTTCCGTTCTGAATGCATTTTTGGGTGATTACTACTGATATTTTATGTTCGGGACGTCCCGTTACCACTTAAGACAATTCCAGCTTGTTTATATTGTCCCAGATTAATACTTGGTGGGCGGGAATTGAAGTTCATCGACACCAAGGGCCGTATACAGCTTCATCCTGTTAAAATGTGTTGTTGGAACGTAGCATCGCTTACAACAAGTGTATTCCATTGCATTTTTGTTTGCATCTGACGCATAAAATGACGTCTCAACGGTTAACGTGTTTTTTGACGTTTAAAATGACGTATTAACGGTTAAGTAAATGACGTCAGGTATTTTTTTAGTATTGTTAATACCTCCCCAATAACCAATCACAATTGAGCATTTTAATAGACCATTTTAGATATGTAAATTTCATACTCGGATATCGACCTAGGGAGTTGAGATGAGGTCTAATGATTTCTTTCTATCATATACCACCAGAGCTCGAACTAGCGCGAGGCATACAGTGGTCTGCGGAAAACCCTAAATAGTTCATAATAATATATATGTCGATATGTACACCGAAATGGTCTGCGAAACTGTGTCTTTTAAAAAATAATTTCACCTTTGATATGTTAAATAAAGTTTGAATGCATATAAGCAGAGTGCATGCTAGTTAGGTTCCAAGATCTTACTCAGCAGGATTTATTCAAGAAGCTGGGTTTTCACAACAGTCACTTTTTTTTCGAGCACAGAAGGCAAAATGTTCTTACAAATTGATATATATATATATATGTTTTCTATATGTGTTATGATATAATCTAAATGTATATGCTATACATTAAGCTTTTATTATAGCAAACAGTCATAAAGACAAGGTGTTTGTGAGTTATTGTTAAAATATTAGATGAATGTAACACTGGTATGAGACGTGAAAGGCAAGTAAAATCACTCTTGAAAATAACAATGGTTTAACATAATTTAATATGCGATTCATCAAGCCAATGGTTAATTCGAAAATATCTAATATGTGTATGTTGTTCCGTATTACAACTGTTGTGATAAAGCTAGGTCATTATATGGTATGAGTTCGTCGTCAGATTCATTCAAAATAAATAGTGTTAGGTATAACAGTCAAAATCGATATGTAGCTTTCATATAACACAGTCTTTCAAAACACGCATTAAAAAAAATCAAAAGCTACACTGTTTATCAGAAGCAAATCATTTGAAATCGCTGACACAAACGGGTTGACAATATGGATACCGCCTTTGAATGGTCGGTGGCAAAAAGGCCAGGTTCTAGGTTGCACAAGACCTCACCCTTACTCGAACAAACTAGGCAGCACTAATTAGCGATTAATACATGGGCGATGCGTTATTGTCCGTCATATCGGCCCGAGACCCCAGTATCCCCCGACATTGGTCGAGGGCCGATATGACGGACAATAACGCATCACCCATGTTTTAATCTTTTGTCATATATATCCGCATTTTCATTGGGATTTCAGCTCTTTTTATTACTAAGCTGTTTCCGTATTTCATAAAATAAACATAACAACACTTAATGAACGCAAAACATCAAAATAGTTTTAACTTTAGTTTTATTGTTTGTAGTTTTCTTCTTTTTTCATATCGAACAGATACTCCGTGGTACCACTGAGTTCCGTCGGTGTGTTCTTGGGCAAAACACTTTTCCTTAGCCTCGTCCGTCGGATGGGGACGTAAACCGGGCGGTCCCGTGTATCGGTCTTTCTTACATACCGGACAAGGATATCCGCCATTTTACCGGGGCTAGATATTTCCATCTCACCCTAGGGTCGAGATAAAATTCACGCGCGCCAACATCCGGTATGCAGAAAAACATGCAAAACGTTAATAGCTGGCGGCGTCAATGCACAACATTTCTCTGATATGCAAGAAAAAGAATCTATCATGGGTATTCGGTTCAGATAGGGAATTCCAACCCTCGGTATAAGTGTTTTAATCGGAACCTCGGCAGAGCCTCGGTTCCGATAAAAACACGTATACCTCGGGTTGGAATTCCCTATCTGAACCGGATACCCATGTAAGATTCTTATAATCCTCCGAGCACGATACAGAACCATAGGAATATATTCGATAATAAGAGTAGGGCAGGTTCCCGGATTCCTATGCATCCTTCCTCTCTCTCTGGGGCGGCTCTAAATAACCTATATTGTGTTGATGAGCCGTTAAACAACATTCAATTCAATTCAATTCATATCGAATATAATACAAAATCTGGCCTGGACTGATTTTATCGAGATGCTTGAATTCGGATTTGTCATATTTTCCTATATATGCCCATACACCGCCTAACTCCTTGAGACTTTTTCAGTTTCTCTGGTCTCACCAGTAGCTACACGGTTAATTGAATGGGCATGCCCCGAAAGTGAAAGTACTTAGGCGGATCCGGGAGCTTGCATCCACGGCAATTTTGTGTTTACCTATATTTAAATGTGTGCATTCTTGAGTACGTCCAGTTGCAAAATGTGTATACAATACTGTTATGCACACCCCATACCCCATCCCTCCCCTCCTCACTTTAAACTTTACTCTTGCGGAAAATAAAGTACACGCGAATTATCAACGAAAATACGGCAAGTTTGTGATAAAAGACATAATGTCGTTTAAGTGACGCGTTCTTTTGTGGATATTTTAAAGTTGTCCATACCCAGGAACCCATTTTATGAAACATCTTACGACAATTGTGGTCTTTAGTATATTTCTTAAATGCTTTACTATTAAATTGCGTTTTACAAATAAACGCAATTTCAAGTCAATTTATTACACAAGTGATACACTATTGTCTGCATTGAATGCTTAGGTGGACAAAATTAGACAAGTTTAAAATGGGATTACGATGCGTTTAATAAACGGATCTTTTAACATTTCAGAAGATAATTATTCAATCGAGCATTTAATATTATATTTCGCATACTTAAGGTCGCTGTATTGAATTTAAAACCAGATTGTCGGTAACTATTTTGCAATTGTAAGGCGGGGTTTCAATGGAGGTGACGCTACATGTAATTAAGTTGTTTCGAATAAGAAAACGTAGTTTTATTAAAACGTTATCGGACACATCAAGCGGTTTCTATAAATGATTTTACCGCCATATTTTAAAAATTCACTAGGACGGTTAATAGCATGTCTGTTGAATAAGTAGCTAACCATTTATGAATTTGCGTTACGACGAATAGATTCGTAAGAGAGCACATGTCTTTATAAAAAAAAACATATCTTGAGTTTTGAAGTATCTAGGGAAGGGAGTTGAAAAAAGCCAAAACAATATAATAAAATAAAAAATCTGCAAAGTTCCAAACAGACATTTATTGGCCAGGATAGAAACGAAGTAAACTGTATGTACATCGGCCTACATAGTTGGCGTATTTTAATAACAGTACAAGGTTTTGCTGCCACGCTATTGTTACAGATGTGATTACTATTATTTATTATAGAACTGAAATACTGAATTTAGATATTTAATGTTGTATACGAATATCCCCCACCCATTCCTGTCATATGCTGTACCAATCGCTTCAAAATGTCTTTTTGTTCAATTTTATATGCAGACCCGAGCTTACAGGGCCTACTTGTAGCTACGCACTTCAATCCGTGATCCATATTGAGGTCAGATATAAGCCTTTCTTTACTGTATTTACATTCCTCATTTTATCGACAGACGCTTCTGTGTCGGTTTCGTTTATTTCACGATGTCTCAAATTAGTCCACCTAAGTCTATATATGCTGTGTTAGCCATTGACGCCAACGTCCTTTGGCATGAATTCATTTTTACGCTTATTTAAGTGATGTCACTTACGTTAATGGACGTCACTTCGGTTATGTCAAGTCGTTGACGGGTTTGGTTTAACGTCAAATGTATTCTCTCAAAAGAGTAAGACAAAAGCAATTCTATGAAGAGCAATCTCTGGTTATTGGACCGGTCAGGTGACCGGGCCACTATATGTCAGGTTACCAGGCCAATATGGATAATGCATTTTCGGCCCGGTCACATGATCTAAATTTGGCGTATCGGACCGCATCTAAGATACTGTTCATTTTCTGAAAAGATTAGTTTAGGGCAATTTTGCGCAAAAATGCGTATATATAGGATAATAGGCAATATCAGTATGACACACATATGCGCATGTATACATGAATGTAATAAAGCATAGAAAACTACACATCATTTACTCAATGACTTGGCAGAATACACTAGGACCCTGCAGATTGGGCGTATTTTTCTGTAAACTATCATGAAATGACCTCTGGTTAAAATGTATTGATCGGACACGAAACGTACTCACATTTGACGCTTGAACCTTGACCTTAACAATAGGGAATTATCATGAAAATCTCTTCCCTGGCTGAACAGTTATAGAACTAACACGAATCGGACATGCGGACGGACACAGCCCAGCAATAAATTCAGTCAATGCAAAGAAAGAACTGTTTAATATGTAGATAGTCAGACGCAATGCTATTGCCGATACACGTAATTTATACACGCTAAACAGGCCATGAGCCATACATTTTTGTGTTACCATACAAGTATCAAGGGCAAAGTCTTTACTAGTACCATGTTATCGAGTACATTGTAGAGGTATACCGGAAGTAATCAAATCCCATTGAGTCCAATGCAGTATTTTCCAAGATTTCTAGTTAGCCATTTTTTCAAAATGAAATTCAAACTAAAATTCACTTACATGTTCTTAGTCATGAGACCTGCTTCTCTAAAAAAACTGCTGAGAATAGTAGGGGTCATGTGGCATATAAGAAAATAAAATTCTGATCTTTGTTGACACCGTGAACAAACTGCATTCATTCGGCACCTCTTAAATGTTTTCTACTTTCACTTTCAAAACTTTCAAGTTGATAAATAAAATCAATCATCATACAACCATGTAAATGTTTTTTAGCTATCACAAACAAGTTAAACAAGTCAATAAAGTCATTTCAGCCAGGAAAACAGACCGTAAATACTCTAAAATGCCTTAAAAAATCGTTTTCGCTGAAACTACTAGAGCTACAGGTCTACATTAAGTGGTCCGAGTATTAACTTTCATATCCCATCCAACCCCTTCTCCAAGAAGCGAAAACGGGGTTTGGTTCGGGTATGAAATAAAACCATAATTTCGTCTTAAAAGTTTGCATATTGTAAAATTAAAATATTCAATAGGTAATTTTAAACATGTTATCGCATTTCTTCAATAAAAAATGTTTTAAACATGTTTTATTGTCGAAATATCCGTTATAAATGCTAATATAAGCTTTCCCATTGCTTAATGGAATTAAAGAGGGCCACGTAATGAATATTTTGCAAGTATCATAATATATGGGTCCTCTACCTAGTATTTATAAAATGGTGATCCCGAGGTCACATATTGCCTAGCCCCAGGAGTAACAGTTTTACGTAGAGTTATGTAGGAAATCTTTAAAAAAATTGTCTGCTCGAAAACTGTAAGAGCTAGAGGTGTCATAGTATGATACCATAAGCTTATGGTCCACTAGCAAGTTTGATAAAATGTTGATTCTGAGGTCATATTTGGCTCCGCCCCAGGAGTCATATATTAACATAGAGTCATACAGAAACAGTTTTAAAAACTCTTCTCTAAAACAACAAGAGCTAGAGGTCTACTAATGTGCATGTAATATAAGATTATGGTTAAAATCGTGACTCTTTGGTCAAATATGTCCCGGTACGGGGATCGCAGTTTTACAAAGAGTTATTTAGGAAAGTCAGTAAAAATATTATTCTGAAACTTGTTACAAGAACTAGAGGTCTAATACTATGCACGTAGCATAAGAGTATCGATCTCTACCAATTTTGTTCAAATGGTGTTCAACTGGTGATTCTATGGTCAAATTTCGCCCGGTTCCGGGGTGACACGTTGACATACAGTTATGTAGGAACGTCTATAAACATATTCTTCTCTTAAACTACAAGAGCTAGGGTCTAATAAGCTGTATTTAGCTTAAGATTATGGTCCACTACCTAGTTCTGCATAGGGTGACCCTGGAATCTAGCCTGGAATCAAGGTTGGCCCGTGGGTCACACTATTACATCGAGTTATATAGGAAAACCTACTAAAACATCTTCCCTGATACTTCAAAAGCTAAACAGTACTTCGCATGTATCATAAGCTTATGATCGTCTACCTAGTTTGTTCAAATAGTGACAATGGGGTTTTATATGGCCACTACGGGGGTCCCAGTTTTACAGATTGATATAAAGAAATTGTTGATTTTTCTTAAGAACATGTGAGAACATTGAGACAAGGCCAGTGGGTCTCTTGTTTATGGCTTCATTTTTCATGAAATCACGTCAAATTTAGTTTAAAGCTAACTGACATATAAAAAATGTGTCTTTTGATAAGGTATTCCATTATAAAGACTTAACCATGTTAACAAATCCCATATTGAATAAATCCACGAACTAAAATCTCAAAGTTGGCATTTCAGGTTTAAACATTTTATATTTAGGTGTGTGTAATACAAATTTGTAGTAGAACTTGTATTTCAGACATAGCTTTTAGCGTATACATCTGTAAATCTAACTATTCCGATGCAATGGGTACCGCTCCTTATCTGAAAGCGTTTAAAAAAAGTGTTATATTGTATTCTATATTGTCATATTAAGTTATATTATTTAAATGAGATAATATGTACTGAGTATTCGTAATTGTCGTTCATTATCGAAAAGACTTAATTCCCAAATTTATCACAACTGCAATGAACTGGGCAATTTCAATATGATATAACCTTAATTAAGGATTAACATTTTAATTGTATGCATTTTAATGCAGTCAACCAGTTTGAGCGCATACGGTATGTTGATGCACTGTATAGCATGGGGGACATTAACTCCAGAGACCCTGGTTCCAGCCTCACTGGTGCCATTGAATTGTGTCGTTGTATTATTGGGCAAGACACTTTGCCTTACCCTTGTCCATCGGATGGGGACGTAAGCCAGGCGAAATCGTGTATCGCTTTTTTTCTCCCATCACGTTAAAGAAACATAGGAGTCTATTCGTTAGTAGGACAGGTCCCTAGGTTCCTATGTATCGTTCCCACCTCTCTCTCTCTCTCTCTCTCTCTCTTCATTGGCAATACACATTCTTGTTTAGGTCATAGTCATTCCATTTGCACTTGCGTGTGCAAAAGTAGGATTGATGCTTACTGACATTCCCAATCCTAGGTTAATTCCATACTCTAAACCAAGTACAGGGAACAACCTATGTTAAGATGCATACCCTGCACATTTGATATTGTAACAACTGCAATAATACTAACAAATAGTTGCCATGGTAAGCAGTTAGTACAGTGATTTAGGTATCACCCTATATATTTTTCTTAGTCGACGCCGTGCGGTTCACGGGCAAAAATAGGACCACTGTTTATCCAGGCAGAGGGCTAAAATACCCCGAAATCATGTTTATTTTGTCATTTTTGTCATGTTCGTGCAAGGTCTTCATCGTGAAACCTGTATTGTTTCAAGTGCTAATTCAGTGGTGGCAGAACACAATGATAATGGCTCCTGCGAAAGATTGAGTGTTTACTAGAGAATATGCAACAAATCTGCAGTTCTGCAGGTGTGAACATTCTAGGCACATTCTGCATATTTTTATCCAGATGCAAATTGAGAGTGAGCATGAAATGTTCATTCCTTTTAGGCGCCATATAACCTTTTCGTGATGGTGCGCCGTAAAATCCCAAATCACTTCAACTCTTCTTCGTCGATTCTTTTGGTGACACAAAAATGGTTCATGCAAATGCATATACTGTTATTCATATGCAGAATTCTTCAATGTGATGTATATGGGTGGGAGTAATTCCTTATAATATACATAAATTGCAATTTAAAATCGTTAAAATAACATCTAATACAATGTTGTGTTGCAATTTGCGATGTTTATTTCATGTATTTATGAGTGATACATAATTCAAATAGTTAATCATAATAAGCATTTCCATAACGCATACACCTACAATAGTTATAAAAAGCGTAAAACCGCGCATTTCTCTTATCTAGAATCCTTTGGACTGTTAGTATTGTTTGTGGAATTTATGAATATATCAGAACTTGTCAATAATATTGATGCTGCAGTTACTTTGAGGAAGGCTTATACTTCCAGTTTTGCATGAGCGTTTACTTATCAGGCTTACTGAACAAATATATGCAATGCCATGAACATTGCTTAGTACTTTATTTCATTAATGTATCATAACAATCCCTTATTTATATTATAATAGTATTTAAGTCACCGTAGAAAGGTGGTAAATTACTGATTCTTACAAGTTTACACATATAATGTAAACAATATTGACTAAACTAAATGTATTAAATGTGTCGAAAGTGGGTGGGTTAAATGACTTTTAATTTGAAGTAAAATAGAGATTTTGAACTTAATTCTGTGCTAAACAGAGCTTATGTACTCTTTATATAACTGAATGAATTGTAAACTTAATTGCATCTTTAAAAAGTCCCTCAATAATTATTCACACAAGCATGACATTCATAAAAGACATCAAACATTTATATGAAAGCACTTCAATGACAACCTATTAATGTTCGATTTTTCATATATAAGCTACATGTTCCATATTGTTATCATGGGAAAAATGCAAACTATATACATTGTTCTTTTCAAAAGGTGGTGGTATAATTTGTCCCGTGAGTTGGTAACAATATCGAAAATGTTGGATCCTGGCTCAAGGCCTAATATACTTAATTCATTATGGAAATTGATCATTTAAAGAAGAAATCAAAGACTTTTACATTACAAAGAATTCTAATTATTATTGTATTAGTTGTGTGCGCGATAAAATGTCACGTTTCCTTTTGACATAATTAATTGTAGATCAGCTGAACCGAAGGCTCAATGTGATGTATTGGAATCACTCTTTGTCCGTCGTTCGCCCGTCCGTCCGTCCGTCGTCAGTCGTCGGTCCGTTAAACATTTCTTTAAACGACTTCTTCTCAAAATAACTTAGTCGATTTTGACGAAACTTCACCTGGATGACCCATAGACAAATATTTAAATTAGGTCTGTGCGACATCCAAAATAGCCGCCATTACCATAAAATTAAAAAATATCTGCTTCTCAAGAATCGCTGGAGAGATTTCGTCATTTTTGTTTTTAAATGATTGTCAACGCCTAGGCTTTGAAATATGTTCAAATGAAAGTCCCGAGGTCAAACATGGCCGTGTGCTTGCGTTCCAAAGTTTGTATATGGACATTGTTCACGTTTTGCATTATCTTATGTAGATTTTCTTTTAAACATCTTCCTCTCTGAAACCACAAGGCACAGTGTTCTCATATATTACTTGTAGCATCATGTTATGGTCCTCTATCAAAGTTGTTCAAATGGTTACCGTGGGGTTATATTTGGCTCCGCCCTGGGGTGACAGATTTACATAGAGGTATATAGGTAAAAACTAAAGGAGCCTGAGGGTTAATGTTTTGCATTTACTATAAGCTTAGGGTCCGCTACCCAGTTTCTTCAAATAGTGACCCCGCTCCAGTTGTCGCATGTTTTACATAGACTTTAATACAAAAAACTTAAAACAATCTTCTTCTCCGAAACTTCAAGAGTCAGAGGTTATATAGTTTGCCTTAACTATAAGCTTGTGGTCGTCTACAAAGTTTGTTCAAATAGTGACCCTTGGGTCACATTTGGCCTCCCAAGTGGTCACATGTTTTTAATAAACTTATAGTCTATGTGGAAAAACGTCACACATTTTCTTCTCAGAAAATACAAGAGGGATTAATATTTTGCGTTTACTTTAAGTTTATGGTCCTCTGCCAGATTTGTACAAATGGTGACCTTCAATCAGCATTTGCAAGGTGATACATATTCCATCATTTCGAAGATCCTCACGTGATCGATTAAGGGCCATTTTGACCCTCTTGTTTACTGTTCATGTTAATACCATTTATGTAATTGTATTAACATTTAAAGTGTAATATACGCTGTAAAGTTGTTCGTTTGATCTAATCAAACTTCTGTTTCCATGACGCAATGCTGGAGAACCAAATAATGGTATATACTAATATATACCACGTAGAAAAACGAATGTTAAGGTAACATCTAAATGGAATTACAGCGCCTGCATCATTATCTATATTTTTCTTTCTAGCGTTTCATGAGAAGCACACGGAAAGAAGATACACCAATGAGACAGTTGCCACATAGCTTGTCCAGCTATATCAAGGAATGTGTGGAATTATGCTGGCGAATGAGACTCCAGAATCCCCCAGTTGTCATCGGTCCGAAGGTATCACGTTTGAGTCCGTTCCACACAAATGTATACAGATGGCATACTACGCCTGGAACGATGATTGATTATGTAGTCTGGCCACCAATCTATCTACACGCAGGCGGTCCTATACTTACCAAAGGAGTAGCGCAAGGTATTACGTCTGCAGATGTTCGTGTTGAGCACGCACCACAACGCCAAACTACTCCAGAAAACTACAATCAATTAGATGTAGACAGGAATCAAGACCGAGAAGTCACAACCGCATCAGGAGGTGCAAGGTCAGCGTATCAACCGTCTGACTATGACACTCGTAATTGGAGTACTTCGGCACCAAATAGAAGCGGTTATGAGTCCTCTAACGCATCATATGAGACAAGAACAGACAGCGATACATCTTCAGGTACAATGCCAAAGAAAAAATACAGTCGCCGTAATCTATTCATCAGAAAAAAATGCCAACAACAGTGACACCTGGTAGACAAACACGACCAACAGGATCAATTGATAGTAAACTGGAGGCATTGCGGGCAACCAACTTGCTTGAATATGACTGTTATGTTAAACATGGTGGAGTATGTAATTTAGGCGTAAAGTGTGATGTTTATAGAAGATATAGGGAAGCATTTCCGAAAACATCAAACCACTAATGTAAATGCATGTTAGTGTTAAAGAAACTAACCCGCCAAATAACGGCGATATCACATTTCAAAACCGTTGATCAAAGATATGACCAGGTGTTTGGGTAATTTGATTATGAACATGTGCCGATTAAACTTATACGATTTTTCATCGTTATTAAACTACCCGTAATTGAATATACGTAAAATGAATTTTGAGTTGGTAACTCTTAATTCGACGCTCGATATTTGGGGCTTGGCCCGGGTGGTTAAAGCCGTTTATATTGTGTCTGTAGAGTTTGGATTCTCAAAATATGCAAGTTCTATATATACCTCGTCGTCAGTAGGTTTAGACGCGTTTAAATTACTTTTTCATTTCTGTAGATACATACATACTCATTGGCTTGGTGTACTTTTACACTCATCAACTATTTATCTCTACCTCTTTTGGACAAGTTTAGCATAGCGTGATGAGACGAATCAAACAACATTATATCGGACCTTGTAACATGTATGGCCCCATCAAACTTATCTGAAATATCATGCTTTTGTTTTTTCAGCAAGCAAACTGAATTTCCGTGTCAGAGTTAGCTTTTTATTGCGATTCACTTACACACACAGTGACATATTTTGCATAAAACAATATTAATGAAATGGGTATCACAGGGACTAGATGCGATCTAAAAGAGTGCTTAGGGTTAAATCCTAGGAGTTGTGCATTATCGTCAATAGACGTTTTCTAGAGCACTCAATACTTAACATGACTTAAATAGGGCTTAGTTTAGCACATGCGTACAATGAAAATTCAATTGAAACACATTATGAGATTTTATTTCTATTTGGAATGACACCCATTATGATTCCAGATCGTATACAGTCCTTTTAAATATGTAATAATAAACGTAAATATTAATTATTAACTTTAACTAAACCCTTAAGTGAAGCCAGTTCATGTTTTGACGCATTATTTACTATGTTCTGTCCTGTTCGACTTTCGTACTTATTCTTTTCTTTAACAGAGCAACGGCCTTTTTTTCGAATAGAGGCATAGCAAACGTTGTTTAGTATGCCTCTCAATAATTTCATGGTACATTGCATTGTTTAATAGTAACACGGCCTTTGGAGATTGTCGAACGCTATGCAGCCGAGTACGTTTCGTTGATTCTTGTTTATAAATAGTGTTGTTATTTGTACATCTACCATTTTATACCTAAAGAAACCCGGTATCTCGGATACTATTTCAGTCTTCAGTTACATGTTGCTCCATCAAATCAAGATGTGTATCTTTCTGCTGGGAAAACTCTGGGTAATACTATCGCCATATGAGTTATGTGTTAGCATCACTTATTTGGGAGATGCTATACGATGGATGAGTTTGCCTGCTACTATATACGACTACACTAACAACTTATCTGTAATAGACCTTATACAAAGAGAGGCATTTCTTTGTTCATGGCTGTTTCTTTTCCGGGTAGTTCGGAGATACAAGAGGTCAGTAATAACCAGAGATCAGTAGTCATATAAGATATCTTTATAATATTATACTGTTGTAAATATGTATGTATTCGTAGTAATTAGAGAAATTAGAAAAACATAAACTGGACTTCCGTTGCATGTTGGAATAGAAATTGTAAATGTTGTATTTGGTATTGCATCGGTTGAAAGGAATTATTTGTATTATACTATTGTTAATATTTATACAATCCATTATCGCTTATAGTTTAGTACCACATTTGGAAATGGTTACTAAGGATGACATTGTTAAAATGTTGGTGTACAGCCCTTGTTTATCAACAGTCATGGTGATCATTTCCTTGACATTTAACAGAATAACTAAAAACACGTTTCACTTGTAACACTATTTTAGCCAAGATTTTACTATCATATATGCTATTTTTAAATTTCATTTTATTTAAAGAGTAAGCACACATTCAAGCCAAATATGAGAATAACATTTTTCTTACAATAGTATCAGGTAGTTGTACACGTATGTGTGTTTTCTTTAAGAAAATACATGTATTAGTATGTTTCGCATAATATGATTTGTACAACTAATAATCTGTACGTGTATAATATGTTATTGTCATAACATAGGGTATAGGGACATAAACCCCTCAGGACAAAGGCCTTCCCTTAACATCAGTTTAATTCCAATATCCTACCACCTTTTCCCCGCAAAACACACAAAAAAAAATGTTACCCTAATATATTGTACCCAAAAGGCTTCACTCAAGAAATATTGTTTCTACCGCCTAGTGTATCATTAAAGAGTGTACATTTGGATTGGGATTGTATTCTTTTCAGTACGTTATTTCTGTATTAAATTGATAAACATAACCTTCTTGAGGCATAGACCTCCGAGCGAAATAACGATGAACATATAAAATAAAAGACCCACAAATGTATTTTCCTAACAATTGTTACGCGACACGGTTAGCTATATACTGAACAAAATAAAGTTTAACACTTATGCACATCTAGCTTACATATATGCAATGCTATTTTATATTGTGAAGTATTTTAAATCATCGGCATGACTTACGTTGATTTTCTTGTTCATTTACTTGTTGTATTACAATGGAAGTATCAGAGTTATCCCCCATTTAGTTGAAACATACAATTTCACATTTAAAAATACAAATAAGGTAAAGAGCAGGATTAAACATTGTAAAATAACTGTTATGGGTCTCAAGGTATAAAAACCGCTAAAACAATCGACAATTTCCTTGTCATTTTAAAGATATAGGTAACCAAAGTTTTCCATTTGTGAAACTACCTCCCTTTACATTGTAATAAGAGCGAAAAAATATATATTTGTGTAAAACATGTTGCTATTGGTTTGGCATATTTCTTTCGAGACTTATTCCCTTAATATAACTGATAATTGACCTGTTCTACACATATTCTAGAATCTGGTCAACGGGATTTATATGTTATTTACTTATTTTTATCAGTATATATACAATTATCAAAGAAAAACAAGCGAATGCACAGATGAAAGATATTTTTCAAGAACGTATAAGACGTAGTATTATCACGAATACTTGCTAAACTTATTTTTATAAGTATATTTTAAACTTTGCGGTACAATTATCGAAATGTATGGTCACATAAATGTTATTTGTAAATATCGCCGAGATGAACGGCGAAAAGGTTATTTAAAACTCGGAGATATTTCTATTGCATGAACTGATTATTTCCCCTTATTTATCAGTGATCACGATGTTTTGTTTTGTTTGTCTTTTGTTGTTCTTTTGTGTGTTTATTTTATCCTTTAGCTACATGTATGTATGCATGTATGGATGAAAGGATGGATGGTTGGTTGGGTGGATGGAGGGAAGGATGGAAGGATGAATGGATGGTGGGTGGGTGTGTGGGAGGTCGGGACGGAAGGATGAATGGATGTATTTATTGGGTTTAACGCCGCTTTAAACAATCGTTCAGACATATCACGACGGTGTCACCTTATAAAACTGAGTGTAATGCTCTATATGCTGAGCTGTATCGTGCTGCCACACTGAAATACAGGATGTTGACACATGACTTGATACCCAAAAAGTGACAATATACTGACACCGTGCCTATCAGTCCCAGAATCACCCTTCATCTGCTGAACGTCAAGCAAGGAAGGACGTCACTAGTACTATCTTTATGAAGTTATTGATATTAATCGGCCGGGGAGTGAACCCTCGACCTCCCGTATGCATGGCGGATGCTCTATCACTAGGTCAGGCCGCGATAATGTCCGTTGTAAATGCGTCCGTACGTCCGTTGACATCTAGTGGTGGGGGGGGGGGGGGCATGAGGGGGGGGGGGCCAGTCCAATGTTATTAAAATGAGCATTGGCGGAACTTGTGCAGTATTTTATTTTTGTTTTATCTCACATTATAAAAAAAGTAGTGATTCGTTAGCATCATATTCTGAAATCAATGTTTACTTGTTTGTATGTTTTTATATGTTGTATATTTGTATAGTTTTATATTTGGATTTAGATTTGAAATAAATTGAGATGACTCATGCATATGCATTTATGTTACTTTTAACTGTCCATTCTATTTATAGAATGTTCTGTCCGGCAATCATTTCTTATATTTAAGAATGATTTCTGACAGACGGTGTCGATACATAGTTAATGAAACATCGAAATATTGACTGTGTACCATGCATGGAAATAATTGATTTGGAATATTTCCGTACGGTTAAAACATTAGGGATGAGCTGGTCAGAAAATGGTGTTGATTCAAAGGTCATACGAGCCTATGCGATACTTGTCGTCCGACGTTATCGTCTGCGTCAACTTCAACCGTTAGCAGCGCTTTTTTCTTAAACAACTTAGTCAATTAAATCAAATTGTGCATGGATTCATCAGACAGCGAGTCGATTAGTATTCGACAAATTGGTCAATCAGACATTCAAAATGGCTGTCCTTACTTAAACTGGTCAAAACATTAAATTACTTATCAAGAAGCTAACCATAGATGTCGAACATCTTTTAGAGTTTATCTCAAGGTACAACATTGTCAATTATAGCTATTATGTATATTTTCCAGCGGGTGTATAATGAATTCACCACAATTTTTAAAAATATTTTTAGACTTATGCCCAAGTATGCTAATTGCAATCACAAATATTTCTATAAGTTTTAAGGATACATTTTCATAGCTAGCTACTATGTATAAATATGACCATACTAATAAACAACATCTTCATACGGTTGTTTATCTTTGAAATTCATGGGAATATTTGTGAAATAAATTTGAATACTTTAGCACAAGTCTAACAATAGCTTGAAGATTGGTTGGTGAATTCCAGGCATGTTGTTTGGGAATTGAAAAACATCGAAACCGTGGGCCTACGACCCTTGACCCACCATCCATGTATTGATCTGGCACTATATCAATCCGATGGGAAAGTTTTATTTCGTAATGCCTTTTACAGCATGATATTTTTCCGCAATAAATTAATTAATATATGTATGGCTATGTCTTTGGACTTGTTATCAATTCATACTTAAGGCCGGAGAATCACGAAACACACGCAATACTATCATCTTCCTATTAGATAATATTTTCGTCAGGTATGGTACCACCGTTTATAGACAAATTGTTGGTATCCCTATGGGTACGAACTGTGCACCACTTGTCGCATATTTGCTTTTATTTTGCTATGAGAGAGATTTCATGTTGAGTCTTTCACCAGATACCCAGGCAGATTTTATTGAAGCTTTTAATGACACCTCTCGGTATCTGGATGACATACTGAACAATGACAACCCTTTCTTTCCAACTATGGTTGATAATATTTATCCTAAAGAATTTCAGCTTAATAAACACACTATATCTGATAATAACGCTTCTTTTCTTGATTTAGATCTCTGGATTGAAAATGGTAAAATAATTAGCAAAATCTATGACAAGAGAGAAGGTTTTAATTTTGACATTGTTAATTATCCCCACTTGGATGGGGATGTTCCCCGAGCAACTTCTTATGGGGTGTATCTGTCTCAACTTATTCGTCTTTCTAGAGCTTGTACTCGAGTTGAGGACTTTAACATTCGTAATCTTTGTATAACGAAAAAGTTACTCAATCAGGGTTATCGTTACCATAAACTTCGTAAAACCTTTGCAAAATTGTATTATCCTAACCCTGATCTTCTTTCCAAATATAAATGTAATTTAAAGACTCTTCTGCGACAAGGACTATCACAACCTGACTTTTATGGTGATGTGATTTATAAACTTCGTAAGATTCTTGGTCATGCTCACTTTCATACTATCTTTGTTAAACTTGTTAAAAAAAGTATCAAAAGAGGTTATGACCCTATCATTTTGCAACGTACTGCATGCTTGGTGGTGGACCCTTTTACCGTTCGCCACTATGCTTTCCTCTTTAATTGTACGATGACCGGACAGGCTGTGGATCCTATGATGACGCCTAGCTAAAGCCCATTGGGACGGTGGCGTTTGATGTTAGTCCATGATCTTTCTTGTCGTGCCCTTAATGGTGTATTCTCTTACTGATCTGGCTTCTGCCAAGTCATTGAGTACCTTTATGGTGGCTTTCTATGCTATTGCTTTTTTTATTATATTTACACGGGCATATTTGTGTTTTATTTATATTGCCTATTGATGCTGCCTTGTTGGTTAGAGATTAGATCATGGCGGGAATTTCTTTATTTATACTGTCCTGTTTTAATGGGATGACAGTAGGGTAAGTGTGAGGTTTGGTGAAACCTAGAACCGGTTTAAACCCCCAGTGGCCTATTTGCCACTGACCGTTCCAAGGCGATAGCCCTATTGTCAACCCTTTTGTGTTTGTGATGTCGTTTACTTTTTATAATTTCTTTTGCCTTCTTGTTTGTATGTTCCATGTTTGTTTCTGTGTTTTGTGGTTGACTGTCCTCCTTGAATGCTACTTTCCCTGTCCGATCTTTTTATATTTCTTTGGTCATCCTAGAAGTTGGTATAAACCCTCAGCGTTGTTTTTCTACTGACCGTTCCAAGGCGGTAGCACTACTGTATATTGTGTAGGTTGTGCGGTATAGTAACTGATAATGTGACACTCTTTAAAACTACACACAACTTAAGATCAGTTTTGAAAAATCGGTCACTTGACTAAGTATCCTACCGTTGGCATAAAACAATGCTGACTGAAAACAAAATCAGGGCTGTCAAATATGATTCAGGTAACCTGTTTATCAATCAGCTTTTTTTCTATCTCAAAAGTACAAAGAAAAGACATTTAACAATAAGCTAATCAATGGAAATCCCATTTATCATGTTTATACATTTAAAGTTTCGTGTTGACTGTTTCGTACACGACACATGGAGGCCGTGATTATTTACCATGGAGTCGTGTAAATGAACATCGCAAAATTCCAATGGACAGTAATTTCAACGTTTTGTCGGTTATAGTATGTCTGCGTTTTATTTTTTTTACCTTAAATAATAAATTGTGCCATTTAATATACACAATAGCGCAAATCAGGGATATTTACATCAGGTAGACTGGAATTACGCTATCCTGTGAAAAAGTTTAGAGCCCAGAGCGTGGATTTGCTTATATTTTTTGGAATGCATTCCGTTCTTGCTTTGATATCGGCATCGAAAGCGATATCCTAAAAAAGAAGTTCTAAATTTAAAATTTAAATATTAACATAGCCATGATACTCAATACTGGTATTGCCAAACTGGTGTCCACGATATGAGTACACAAAGTCCCATCCAGTGTACCCATATTTAACTAGAATTCGCGACCATTGATGGCAAGTAAATGATCAATTAACTAAAGTATTTACAAAAATATTCATTAAACCAATGACGAAAAATAGCACCATAAACTTTTGTTACAAGTACAGAATGCATATGCTAATACTCAAACAATTGAGGTTCAAACTTAATTATTCACAACAATTAATTACTTGTAACATGTTAAGAAATACCATCAATAACCCATTTCATATTATTTCGTAACTAATTTATTCTAGTAACAAAAAACAGAAAAGGACAATTAGCAACTAGATGGCAACTACCCACTATTAGAGCGAATAACATATATTTTGTACCAATGTCCAACTAGCCTAAAATGTCCTCACAGAACACACTGTCAATAGCAAGTTATATATATAAAGGGATGCTACATTGTTCTCGGGGCTTGTAAAATGAAAGATACTACATTTATTTCAAACTTATAGTTCAACAAGGGAAACATATTAGTTTAGCAGGGAAACCGTATACGTATTTTATTAAATGACGTCACCCTATTACATTTATTACACTGATTTAACTTTAAACATGAACATAAAACGTATATGCGCCAAAATGGTATAAATTTGAAAACTAAGAAATGCAGAGTGACGCTTCTTCCGTTTGAGGATCACATATTTTAACTTAATTTGTTTTTAAAAGTATGCTAAATGGTGTATTAGCGATTATAGCAATAATAATTTGTGTGTCAAATTTTAACACAAATTCTGACCTTCTTTGTCTAAAGATATCTAAAGTGCACACATTTAGATTCATCAATGTTTATCAAAAATGAGAAAAATGGTCCTATAGAAAACAAAACACTCAAGCACAATGTCGACGTAGGTCCGCACTACACCACAAAGCAAATTAAATGTACAACGAGTGGTGACGACAGGGTACCGACCTGGAATAGTCAGTAGGCAATACGACATACTGGTTAGCTTCAATCGATTGTATGTTTACCCAACCTCGCTATTATCCTGTCTGCAGTGCTCAACTTGACAAGACAGTGTAAATAAAAGTACTAAATCAAAGACAGTACTTTCTTTGTGGCTTTCTATGCTATTATCTTTTTGCATTTATATATACACGAGCCTCTTTGTGTTTTACTGATATTGCCTATTAACACTGCCGTGTTGGTTAGAGAATAGTTCATGGTGAGGATTTGTTTTATTTACAACGTTCCGTTTTAATGGGATGACAGTAGGGTAAGTGTGAGGTTTGGTGAACCCTAGAGTCTGGTTTAAACACCCTGCGGCCTTTTTTACCACTGACCGTTCCAAGGCAGTAGCCCTATTGTCAACCATTTTTGTGTTTGTGACGTCATATCATTTATTCTTTATTATCATTTCCTGTTCGACTTTTATACTTATTTGTTTTATTGTATTATTGTATCCAATATGGCTAAATCATGTTCAAGACAAATGTACGTGTCTGATTATGCCTAACCAATATTTCCGAACGATAACCATTCAAACATTTGTCACACGTTTTCGAGTTGGTGTCATAATAATTCAGCAAAGACATTAATAATAAAAGCAAATAAGATTCACTGCAGACATGATTTACATTCCTTTATGTGGCAGGTTCACACTTCCATTGTTTGTCACGACATTTATTCCGTGTCTTAAGCTCAAGTGTTACTGTACACTTAAAACTGCGCATCATAAGATACTACGATGTGTAGTGTATAATGTCTAGGATTCGTTACTGATGTTGTATAGTGAGCCATTGGTGACACTATCTGAATGTGACTGGCTTCAACACCATGACACCAACTTCATTTGTGGTGCTCCCGTTGCAATCAAAGCATTGTTTATGTATACGTTTGAAGTGTTCCATCCTCAATTGTAACGGAAGGTGCTGCTGTAGCAACTGACTTCCTCCACAACCTTTATGCCAATTTGTTCATAATGCGTCATCGTTTAAATAAAGCTATTGCTTTGAAGTGGCGTACGCCTGATGTATTTAACGACACTAATCTTGCAAAAGTAACACCTTTATTATTAAATTTATGTTTTCAATATATTTAGAGAAAGGAATTCATACATTAAAATATTAAATAGTTGCAGTAGAGATTTCATTTACGGGGTAAGTGGGCAGGATGTCATGGACGTACATAATGTACATGTATAAAAGTGTTATTTAGATATTTCATATAGTGATGCACATAAACCTAGAATATATCAAGTCGGAATATGTGACCTAGGGCAAATAGTTTCTTAAGATTAGCACATAATAAAATAATATCTACAATAATAAACATTATATTCTAAATAACTGTATTCCCATTGTCGGTGATTTTCGAAAACATTGACTTCTTGATCCAAAATCAAGGCAAACACTGCTCTTCATAAACGTTATGTTAGACTTGTACAAATAAAAAAACACAAAAAAAACAACAAAAAGACACCACATTTCGTGGTCCGAGTATTAACTTTCATACCCCATCCAACGCCTTCCCCAATAAGGGAAAACGCGGTTGGCTGGAATATTGTAGACAATTCATGATTGAATGAATGAAAGATTTATCGAGGGTGACCAAATTTGTTTAAATTAAGCTTCCCTTGGGCCCTCTCGTCAATATCTTGTCAATATCGTATTGGAAAGAACTAATGAAATGTTACAAACGAAAGGAAGGGAAGAATTTTGATATTCTCTAACTTATTCTCGAAAATTTTACAATCTTGTCATAGAAACTGGTAGAATGCAAATGGTCAACCAAAGAAAAAGGATTAAAATGAGTAATTAAATCGTCAAAAAAAGTCTTCCGAGTTGACTAGTATATTCACTTTAAATTCATCCTTAAGAGCTAGTGTCAGGCGAAATTAGTATTATAATGCCACGTCGATTTCCCAACGCTATGATTATGATATCAAACATTTACATTTAAAACGTTGGTTTAGAAGTGGAATGTCTTGTTTCCTAGCAACATCTGTCCAACCTAGTCTATCTCTTGAGAATATCATAATGTCATTAATCTAAATCAAGGATATCTCTACAACTTCTAAGATGTTGATTACAAAATATATTGATTATGCAATGTCGATTGTGTCCTCTCTATATTTGCAAATTCATTATTTCACAGATGACGAATTGTCACGTGTTTTACTATAATTAGACACATTAGGTCCGCACTGTTATTGCAGTAGTAAAACTAGTTGTCTTTAAATTCTGCATAATCAGCCAAAAAATCTTTTGTTGACGAAATGTCGTTTCTGGTAGATTTAAGTGCGAAAACTCGTATATATATAAAACACATTACAAACATTATTTCTTTTAATACATCGGTTGTTTAACTTTTCTAACAAGTGAATCATTAATAATGCACACAACTATACATCTACCCTGTTTACATACAAAACTACCCTGTTCCGGTTGATGGTAAATATAGTCTTTCTTTTCAATTACAGAGACGTTCATACTAGATCTACTATTATCATACATAGTAGACAGGTTACAGTCTAACCAACTGTCGACATCTAGTCTGTTTTAATGCAAAGCGTATCCATTTTACTTAATCACACGGCTCTGTTAATCCTTCATAGAAGTTGTTTTACTAGGTCTGTTTCGATGTGTTCTACTTGCCCCGTACAACGTCGATTGTATTACGATTGCAAGGTTAACCATAGTTTCTTCATAAAACGATATCGTCAACATAGCATTACTTCCTAATCCTTAATTTAGTGTTTACTGAAAATTCAAAACGGCATAGGTTAGGCATGTATAAAATGAAAAAATCACGATCTAACAATAATAATATTATATATATATTATATTCAAAACACACTTTTAGCGGCATTAAAAAGTCAACAGGATAATAAGAAGCATGACATGTAGAAGTAATAGTAGCATTGCAGTAGTAGCAATACTAATGGTAAATATAAGTAGAAGTAATATAACTGGTATAACTAGTATTCGAAGAAGTAGTAATAGCAATAGTAATATCCGTGGCATTACATCTAGTAACTGAAACAAGCCTATTTGTTGGTGTAGTAGTAGTAGTAGTAGTAGTAGTAGTAGTAATAGTAGTAGTAGTAATGTACAATACTAAATATTACATTGTAGAATAATTAGTGAACATGTATATTAATAGGGTTTGTACAGTGTTGCAGTAGTTTGCGAAGTTAAACACGTGTAGTAGTAGTAGTAGTAGTAGTAATAGTAGAATAAGGACTGATATATTCATATAGAAGTAGTAGAAATAAATGCTCCACGTGTACAATACTAACAATTACATTGTAGACGAATTAGTGAACATGTGTATTAATAGGGTTAGTACATTGTTGCAGTAGTTTGTCAAGTTAATTGATTGAACTGGATTTTATAGTCGCACCAACAGCTAAGGTCATATGGCGACTTTCCAGCTTCCATTGGTGGAGGAAGACCCCAGGTGCCCCTCCGGGCAATTTTCGTGCACGGGCGGGCACCTGGGTAGAGCCACCGACGTTCCGCAAGCCAGCTGGATAGCTTCCTCACATAAAGATTCCTAGGCCCCTGAGGGATCGAACCTACAGCGGTGAGGGGCAAGTGATTTCAAGTCAGAGACGTTAACCACTCGGCCACGGACGCCCCTTTTGTCAAGTTAAACAAGTAGTAGTAGTACTTGTAGTATTGTTTAATAAACTTGTTAAAAAGTTGATCCAAAGATGTTATGACCCCATCATTTTGCAACGCTGACATGTTTATTGGTTAAAAGATTTACAGTTTGCAACTATGCTTTGCTCTTTGATTGGAAAATCAATGATGACCGGATAGATTATGGACCCTATGATGACGACTTCCTAAATCTTTATAGGAAGGTAGCGTTGGATGTTTGTGTTAAATTGTGTCTTGTCGTACCATTAACGGTGTGGTCTATTGTTGTTGTGGCATTTGCCAAGGCATTGAGTACTTACTTTCTGGCTTTCTATGCTTTTTATGGTATATATAATGATCCTTTATGTGTTTTACTTGTATAACCTATAAATGCTGCCTTGTTTGTTAGAGAATATATAACCTGGCGGGGATACCATTATTTACAATGTCCCGTTTTATTGGGATGACATAGGGTGCCACTGTTTGTTCCAAAACATTAGCCATATTATCAGCCCTTCTATGTTTGTGATGCTATATCTTGCCTTTTATTCATCTTTGTAATTATATATATATGAATGCTGCATTTTCTAATTTACTTTTATATCTAATTTTACTCTACTGTATTCTCAATATATTGCTTTACTCAGTTGAAAACATTACAAAATCCTAGACGGGAGATGTTCCTCGAGCAAAAATGTTTAGGTTTTTCACGGCTTTTAGACGAAATTCGTAACCCGTATAAATAAAAAGGCAACCGATACAGTAAACATCGAAAGCTGTTTGTATTGCATTATCGTAACCCTGATACTAAATTTCATAAATGCTGTATTAAACTTACTAGAACGTTATCAAAATGTTATGATCCTATCATTTTTCAACGTAGTGCATGTTTAGTGAACGACCACTTTATTTTACAGTTCGTCAATATGCGTTCGCCATTCCCCATTTGATGTTAACTTTTTCTTTTTTTATGTTTTTTCTTCCTTTTGTTTGGACAACATTCTGTGAATGCTGCATTTCCGTTTCGACTGGTATACCTTATTTGTTAGACAGTGCTATGTCTCTGGAGTCAATACACCACAGGAAATAGTTGACACCCTAAGTCATTACTGTACTTTTACATAAATATTCTTAGTTATTAAAGTATTACATTATATTACAGATTCGAATTTCCGTCCATTGAATATTAACTACACTCTTTATATGTGTTCAATGAATCATGATATGCAAATGGTTTCATAAAGTGTCCTGTCCTAAATGTGTTTTTGTACATACGAAAAAGAGCAAAATAAGATTTCTCACGATATTTTGACGGTATGTACATAATTTAAAACAATTGCAAATGAGGCCCTAACGAAATTCTATAATTGTTTTATTAATCATCATTAGATTACGTTCAATACATGCTTTTCTCAGACATTTTTCAGATATGTGTGCTATGTTTAGGTACTTACACTATATTTAAATATGTCTTGAGGGAGTTGCTTTTTAAAATAGAATACCAAACGTACCCTATTACTAGTTTGTGTTGTATGGATGTTACCAGGTAATAATAATACTTAAATGCATTCTTTTGTTTAAACATTTCTGTTTAAGCGTACTTACAACATTGATATTGGTTCTCAGGGTCCTTCTGTTTAAAGGCATGATAGGTCGTCTATTGTCAGCCATAAACACTTTTGGGTGATTTATATCCCTCTGTCGTAGATTCCGCAACGTCTCCAGCTGTGCAAAACAATGTTTATATTGAGTAAGTTATTGACTTTTTGTATATAATAGATGGTATTCATACGTATGGTAATTTAAATGCAATATGCATACTATGCACTATGATACTCATGACCTGTCAACACAGATTCTCTCAGAAAGTAAATTACAAACTTCAAATCAGGTTTTAACAATACTTCTATGAAAAACAAGTCATACATGTGTTTGAAAAGTTATCTGCTTTTATCTGTTCCATTTTATTGTGTCGACAATAGGGTAAGACTGAGGTCTGGTGCAACCTAGAACATGGGTTAAACCACCAGCTGTATTTTTTACCACTCACCGTTCCAAGACGACAGCCCTGTTATACCGTATAAAGCTCCCTCCGCATAACGCTCCCCGGGGCGCATTATGCGTATCTTACATCCGCTTAAAGCTCCACAGGAGCTTTATGCGTACCCTCCTTCCGCATAAAGCTCCCCTATAGCTTATGCGGAAGACATGTACATATGATTTTGAGCTAGTCGACAAACGTTCCGCATAAAGCTACCTAACTCGATGATGATCAACGTCATCGTAATAAACAAGCAAAATATCATCATCATCATCATCATCATAAACATCATCATCGTCATCATCATCATCATCAACTTCGTCATCATCATCATCAACTTCATCATCAGAAATTAATATAAAGTGTAAAAAGTCAAACGTCTATTTAAAATTCATGTAAATAGTTTGCTTATAACGTTTTTGTGTAGGGGTACTAATATAGAATGTGACCAAGTTTCAGGGAATTCTCCAAGATCAAACATTCTATTGAACATTTTGTTCAAAGTAGGTAAAATTATATCTAGACAATTCTTGTAGAAAACACTAAATATTTTGTCAGGTCCAGATGCTTTATCATTTGTAAAGCCCTAGCTGATTCAATTATTTCTTCATTTGTTATAGGTGAGTTCATGATAATATATTTTCGGGGATTAGAGTTTGAGTTATCATTGCTGTCAAATAAGGTTTTGAAGTATTCCTACCATCGCTTAGTGTTAATATTACTTTCACGTGGTTTATTGCTTTGACCAGTTAACATTTTAAAGAGCTTCAAAAAAGTTTTCGAATCGTTTGCACTATCCACTAGTGAATCTAGATTTCGTGTATTTCTATCTTCTTGCTTTTTTTTTGCATGTAATTCTAAATGTTGTCCTTGTCGTAATATAATTGTCGAGGTTTTGTTTTGTCCTATTGTTTCGATATTTATGCAACAGTTTATACTTTTCCTTTTTCAGGATTTTGCATTCATTATCAAACCAATCCGGTTGGCTATGTTTATGTTTTTCTTAACTTTATTGACTACTTTGCATGTATCAATTTACTTATATATCATGTATGTAAACCTGGTTAAAATATTGTTTATGGGTAGGTTATGGTTACTAATATCGTCTACTAAATCTAGATAGTCATCGCAATTCATATATGTATCCATATTTTATTTCTTATCTCGTCATTGTTGTCGTTCTTAAATATATATCTATATGTTTCTTCAGATTCGTCTTCGTTTTTCTCATTGTCACTTCTAATATTTAAATTACTTTTTATTTCAATGCTTATTGGGAAATGTTTAGATTCTGTTCTTTTGTCTACTTCAAATGATTGTATAATGTCAAACACTGTTTTATCAGTTATAAAGTAATCGATGACACTACAACCTATGGAAGAGACATATGTAAAGTTACCTATGTCTTTATCTTTTCCACACCTCCCATTTAGAATGTATAAGGCATATGTTTTACAAAAATTAATAAGTTCCCTGCCACAACTATTAATGGTACTATCGCAAGAATATCTTGGCATATTTATATGGTTATTTATCATATCGTTGAATTCTTCCAATTCTGGAATATCAAATTCATACGGTATATAATCTAGTTCATTAGCTGTTCGGGCATTCAGGTCTCCCGCAATTAAAAGATGAACTTCATTAAGATTACATTCAGCATTTATAATACTATTTTCTAAAAGTTCTACACCCTTGCATTGTCATTATAAAATGGTGAGCAACTTGGAGGTAGATAAGTACAAACAAATAACACATCCTATGCTAAATCAAGCACTGCTCTGTCCAAAAGCAGAAAAATACTAAAATCACATTCATGAGATATTATTCTTACAAACGGTACTAATTCGTTTCGTATATATACAATTATCCCTGCCATAGATCGCCCACCTCTATCTGAAGGTTTAGCTGAGCGAAAATAACACGTGAAATTATCAAATATATGGTTAACAGTTTCTATATTGGTAACCCATGTTTCGACAAAACCTATAACGTCAAATTGACTGATATGTTCTTTAAAATCACAAAATTCAAATTTTGAGAGAAGTCCTTCAATGTTCCAAACTACATATTTTAATGATCCATTAAGGATGTTATGGCCTTGACCGTGCCCCTATCTGCCTCCACTAGCATTTGCCTCGGTATTCATGTCTGTATTGTCTACATATTCATCAATCCCGTGCACTGTATCGTCCATGTGTTGTTCACCAGTGTTTGCATGTTGTTCATTTTCTGTGAGGTGTGGTTGTGTTCGCCGTTTTGCCTGTGTTGTGTTGTGTTCTGATTTGATATTGCTAAGGATGTCAACTTGCCCTTATAAAAGTAACCTTTTCTCCCACGGGCGTTCAAGTCTTTTAGCTTTCCATAGTGTCGTTGTGTTAAGTCATGTGCTATTCTTATACCGTGTTCGCGAAGTTCATCTCTGCCATTAAATAGCTTGCGACAGTGATTCCTGTGGGTTAGTTTGATTAACATAGCTCTTGGTTGGTTGGTTTTGGCATAGCCTACACGGAAGGCACTGTCGATGTCGCGTGTTTCCCATGTTTCGTCCGGACAACCAATGCATAGCACGTTATCGATCACAGTCTGCTTCGCTCGGGATTCATCTTCAAACGGATTTTTCAAAGCATCATTTTAACTCAATACGCGGAAATGATGCAGCCATTAATTCCAAACGTGCGTCCTTGTAAAGCAATATAACACTGAGACGGCATGTTAAATGTTGGACCTCCAAACTTTATTAAAGACCATATATACATATTAAAGGGACAAACGGCAATTATTGGTCTGTTTTACAGTTTGCTGGGAGCATAACACACGGAATATTTGCATTTATCTATTCGAATATTTTAATTAGCTTACCTGATTAAGCGTGACTATAAGAGGCTTATTTAATATGACCCAAGTGCCCGTTTCGTGGCAACCAGGTTGCGAAAAAGACCCTTCGTATGTTATATAATTATCTAAATTTGGAAGAAGCGATAAAAGGCTGAACTTCTTTAATCTTGCTCTTTGACCTGATAATATAGAAGAGTGTAGATAATAAATACTGAAATGGAATCAATAAACACAAACATGAGATAAAAGTAGCAGACTGGGTTTTATTGAGTCTGTTCAAGACAGGTAATCTAAAGTGCAACACCTTTCACGCCGCCTAGGCCCGGCTTAGGCGATATTTATTTTAAAGTAAAAAGAATGGGCTTGATGATGCCAAAGGACCAGTAAGTAATAACACTACACGGGGCAAATTGGGGCTAACTTGGATAAAATGCAAACCTATTAAATCGGCCTCTAATATGAAACAAAGAACAAATTGGAAAAAAAACACAAAAGAACACAGCAACGCTGATTATGAAGTGTTTGTTCTAGAATATAATATAATAGAGTAGAAACTGAATTAATTTCCAAAAGAAACCATAAAACAAATTATATACAGACTTATACATATGACATTTACGTTAACAAAAGCAATTTACCTGCAACAGTAAACCCATTGATGGCATCTATCTATTACTAAATCCTCAAAGGACGGTAGCGTTTGATGTATGTAATAAATATTGTCTTGTCGTACCCTAACTAAACGGTGTGTTCTCTTGTTGCTCTGCCTTCTGCCAAGTCAGTGAGTACTTGCTTTGTGGCTTTCTTGGCATTTTTTACATATATACATGATCATTTATGTGCTATACTTCTTTTGCCTACTAATGCTGAATTTTCTGTTAAATAATATAACCTGGCGGGGATATCTTTATTTATGCTGTCCTGTTTTATTGGGATTAAAATAGAGTACGAGTGAGGTTTTGTTCACCCAGAACCTGGTTTAAAACCAGCGGCCTCTTTTGTCACTGACAGTTCCAAGACGGTAGCTTTATTGTCAAAACGTGTATATGTGTGATGTCATATCTTTTCATATTTGTAATTATTCTAATTATTGTTTGTTTTCTGTTCATGTTTTTTGTTGACTGTAGTCCTTGAATGCTGCATTTCCTATTCGACTTTGATATCTACTTTTATAGACATTGACCTACTTTCATTTGTTTATTCGTTTGTCTTTTTCTTCCATAAAGGAAAGCCTAAACTCTGTTTAACTGAACACAAACGGTAACAGGTAAACACGTTGTACATACCGCTTTAGCAAAAACAGGGGACGGGCATCCGCATATGCATAGACAAAAACAAACCCGTCCTAGTTTGTATAAATAATATTGATAACAAACAAAATTATATTATATTTCATTTGCAAAAACAAGAATTACGACTGGTTAACAGAAACATTCTAACATTTGTATTAAGATATAATACCTTTGTATAAAACTAATTTACTTAGGTTAGTAATTGTATCTAACTCTGCATTCTTTATTTCACCAATCTGAAATGAATATAAAATATAAATCATTTTCTGACTAAAAGTAGAGTAACATATTAATGCAAAATACAGTTTCTTGACAAACGTACATTGTTCGACAAATGCATGCATCCTCGAGCGTATTGCGTTAACAAGACCAATTCTTAAAAATGTTTGTTTTTTAATCTAAGACATTTAGTAACCGCTTACCTTAAAAAGCCATGATTTGAAATTATATGTAACTACATTTGACCTGTATCAAATGACGCCTGCTAATATTGGTCAGGTTCGAATCATAATTTCAACTGTTTATACCTAATAGCTCATATAGTGTGTGCTCCAAAAACAAAACAACATAATTATGAAACACTTTACACAAATTTTTAGCATACTAGAAGCTACCGAACCTTTTCATGTGCATATACCAAATAACTCAATCTACAATATACAGGGTTGCCATAATGTACTCACCTGTAAAAATACTGATATTATTGTAACTCCTCTAGTAGCTTTCTGAGCCTGTGTTAAATTATTATATACATCTGAATTATATGCTGTTATTTGCATCTGAAATAAGAAACGCAGTATATATTTTATTTAATTGCGTTATACATACATACATGTATTATATATACATTAATGAAATGGATTTTGTAAATAAATAAAATAAATAATAAACAGTCAAACATGCTCAATAGACAACTGCCTAGTGAGATTATAAATTCAGTTTGTTTTATTGTCAAATAAAATGTACTCGCATTATGAGATCACATTTAGGGACAATGTCTGTATCTGTTAGCTTATAAAACACAACATATTTACGTTAACAAACATAACACACCAACAATTATTGCATATTTACTAAATAAAAGATTGTTTGACGGAAATCAATAACGGTACAAAAAAAAAGAAACGCTTCTTGGGGTTGAACTCGTAACCCACACTAAAAATGCACCCGCGGGTAATAATAGTCGAACGTCGCAATAGTCGATCTCGCTCCAAACTGAGCTAAACGGACCAGATGTGTTATGTAAGACTCATTGTATAGAAAACGTACTGCGTTAATGGATGTCATGGATAGGTCCCACATTATTTACAAATAATCAATTAAACTTTATTTTTTTTTCAAACTCACGAATGTATGACTACCGACTTATCTGGGGCTATGCTCATGTTTTCATGCATACATTTCACTGAATAAAACATCAGGCAGTTATTTGGCTATTATATTAATATCTGCTTACTTACGGACAGTGTCCCTTTAATACCTTGTTCTTGCTCTAACGTTCTCTCAAAACAAGTTCTACTGTAGTAACACTATGCATTATTGAACTAATCAAAATTTCCCAACATGGACAGACGACGGTGGTGTATTTTGCTAGTTACAAAACGCCAACTATTAAGTTTGCTTTATGTATATACACAACGCTTACATTCACGAACACATGACGCATTTAAACTGTCGAATTCTAAACAAGTTTAGCTGGACATGTACTTGTATAGCTTCAGATAGGACTAACACCTTAGTTATTTTAGATGTTCGCCTTATCTGTGCAGCACTGTTTTAGACAAAGTATACAATTCAGTGTAACTCATATTCCGAAACCCTGCATCATAATAAACTAGCGGTTTATAAAGTACTATATAAAGGTATATACTGCGTAAATATATATTAAACACTTGCTCCATAGAGCAGTTATATGCAAGTTTAGAGCAATACAAATTTCCAAAGCATTTTACCTCGCCATCGAAAAATAGAGCATTCACCGAGTGTTCGGAGCCTACACCATCCCAACTTCCAAAGTGAAACTTTATCTGTGATACCCTGTATTTATATGACAACGGTCCAAGTGATATATTCACCGTTGCATATTCACTAGTATCGTTTATTTCAACTGTTAGGTCAAATCCATTATTTATAACAGTTCCGATCAGCTGAAAAGGGATAAAACAAATTAATGTATGCATGTAAGCCATGTGCAGAAAATTACAATGTTAAATGCAACATAAGTTTAAAGAATCCAGAACAGATACTCCAGAACAAACGAAATTGTCAGAAAAACGTTACAAAATAAAAATGCAAACATACATATTTTATCTCAGGCTGCTTAATATGAAATGAAAGGGCGATAAAGTGTACAACATAGTTTTTCCTGCTTATACGAGTTAAACAAATGTTGCCTATTTAAATTGATCCCGAGAAAGTTTAAGCTCGAATTCAGTGTCCATGATTTAAAAGACTATCGACATTCATGGTTCATCGGGGAGAGCACCAAGATGTCAGAGAGCATGTAAACAGTATTATAGTTAAATTCATTTCCCGACTGACTGCCGTAACATTGCATCATATGCCATAACACATGTATTGCTTCCAGAAGTGTTATAAATTTATCTGAAAACGGACTCTTTTGCTTTAATTAAAGCATCAGGCCAACTGATTATTTAAGCTCTCAAATTTCAATCGACATAGGGTTAAGTATTTATGGTAACCAGTGTGGGTTAGTATTGGTCACCCTAAACACAACGGACAACACCGTTTTCCTTACCAAGTCGCATTCCAGAAGTAAATGTTTTAAAGACGGATCAAACAAGAGAATATTTGGTTCAATATCGATGGGTGATTGATTCTTCCCCCTGCTACACATATACCAGTCGTTATTCATTGTCACAGGATGACCTTAGTGGTTGGGCTAACTCAGGAAAGAATCAATGACGGTGAATGCATTTACATAAGTTTAATGCAACTTTTAAAATATGTTTAATATATATACAATTATCTAAAAAAACAAGCGAATACACAAATGAACTATGAAAAGAATGTTCTCCTGAACGTTTAAGACGTTCTTAGTATTGTTATAAATACTGAATGTCTAAGACACTAAAGTGTTGTTAAAGCTATAACAATGTTGATCAAGCGCGATAACTGTGATGCGCGAGAGCTCATGAAGATGACGATGCGCGAATTCGATGGATGATTGTCATCAAATGCCTTCTGTAAGGGTTGATGACGCGATGCAATGATAGTTAATCTCCACTGAGATTGTGAATGATATTCCTCCAGTGAGGACTGGTAACGGGCCCACCTTGTGTCCCGGGGGTTGTCGTTAGTAAAACCTGGCTGCGCAGGTACGGGGACCGTCTCCACCGCTTGTAACGTTAGTCGTGGAAGCTTAGCTCCACTCCTGGATATCCAAACCTAGATGGCTTACTCCAACCCTGGATGGCTTATATCCTGGATGGCTTATATCCTGGATGGCCCTATATCCTGGATGGCTTAGGCTGTAATTATACATACGTTTTAGATGTCGGTTGACAAACATAACAATCTTGCATAATTATCATTACCCAAACAAATCATTATTCAATCAATATATGTAAGCTGTACTAATGATTAGTAGCAATGTATACATATTCTACAACGCCATGTATACGCTATGTACGTCGCTGTTAATCAATGCCCTTAATACATGTAATATAAACATGATCAAATTACTCATATATTACACTCACTGAGTTATGCATGCACGCATTTATTCTTGTCACTCATCTCATTGTTAACTAATGTTAACAATCGTGTATTACAATCACTGAATTATACGCCAACGTTAATTAATGCACCTATTATCCACTGTTATCAAATTAATATTGTTTTACAATTAATGATCAATTACCATAATTACATCTAATAAAGTCACTTCAAATCATATGCTAGTCTAAAGTTATGTTTGAGAAACATCAATGCTAACCGGATGTCGTAACCGCCAAACAAGATGGCGCCGCCCACTGAATACAAATATACGATAAAAGTTTAATAAAACTACTAACCACATGTTGCCTGTGAAATTTGCCGTCCAATCTCTGTTCCAACAAAGTACTATCGATTATCCCGGCGATAGCTAGAAGACAATGGCATTTATAGCAAACATTACGCCCAAATCATTATTTCCCCCGTTCAGTCCGTGACAAACGTGGCTAAATCTACAGTATTGAATCTACACGACAGGCCCCTTATACAATTTTGCCGTTTAAGGAAAATATACCTATACGTTTACATGCATTAGCACAAAACTAAACTTATGACACGGCCTCTCTGGCGGCCACTTAAAATGTGCACGCTTTTACGTGTTACATGAATAGATCATGAATATTGTGAAATTGTTTCAACTCGAACAATAGATTTTGGGTGTAACCGATACAAGAGCTATATACGACCAGTACGCTCTACCCGTGACATTTTGTGACAACATCTCCCCACTTAAAGAAAGTGCTACACTTTTAAAATTCAACAAAATGATAATATTTACACGTTAAGAAACTATTAATTCTTCTGAGCAAACGAGCGACAAAACGTACAAGCTGATCGCTCAATCGCTTGAGTATGTTATCTATTACCACTGCAGTTATAACCTAACTATAATATGTAATTACAATTTCAACACTATTCTACAATTGTACACTACCCTGTCGTAACATATACTACTATTGTACAATACACTGCAATACACTATTGTATTAAACCGGTCATTATGTGCGGCGACTTAAATAGTCTGCCCCAATATTGTCCTTTCCACGGATTGCTTTAATTTTCATCCGGTAAGGCTGCAGAGTCAGTGCCCACCTCATTAACCTACTGTTAGCTACCTTAGCTTTATTCATATAAGCTAACGGTTGGTGGTCAGTCTCCAAGACAAATTCCTTACCAAAAACATATCGGTGGAATTTACTGACACCCCACACTACTGCAAGACACTCCCTTTCGATAACAGAGTAGTTACATTCCCGGGGTAATAGTTTCCGACTTGCGTAAGCCACGGGGAGACTACACCCATCTTGCTCTTGCAGTAGGACTGCACCCACCCCGATATCGGAGGCATCCGTTCTGAGGATAAACTCCTGGTCAAGTTCAGGTAATTTTAGTATTGGGGTTTTGACCAGACTCCCCTTTAAAGAGACGAAAGCTCGCTCCTGGCTTTCCCCCCAAGTTATCCTATTGGGTTGACCTTTCTTTGTCAAGTCTGACAAAGGTGCAGCTATAGCCGAAAAGTTTGGAATAAACTTCCTGTAAAAACCCGCCAACCCTAAAAATGACCTAACTTGTTTCTTTGTCTCGGGTCTTGGTGCTTCCTGAATTGCCTTAACCTTGTCGGGGTTGGGTTTCAATTTCTGGTCCCTCCCGACAACATGACCCAGACACTCTATATCTGCGTAACCTTTGTGACACTTGCTAGGTTTTGCAGTCAGTTTAAACCGGCGTAGCCGTTCCAACAGATTACGTAGAGCCTTAATATGGTCTTCAAATGTTGTTGTAAACACCAGGATGTCATCTACAAAACTGTCTGTGTTGGACAAATCCTTCAGGACTTTCCTCATTAACCTACAGAATGTTGCTGGGGCGTTTACGAGACCAAAGGGCATGACCTTGAACTTAAAAGTCCTTGCGAAGTTTCGAAGGAGGTCATCTCTTTAGCTCGGTCTGAAAGTGGGACTTGCCAATAACCTTTACTGAGGTCTAACTTGGAGAAATACGAATATCCCGCAAGTTTAGAGAATACCTCCTCAATATTAGGCATTGGCTCTGCATCAAAGATGGTACGTTTATTGAGCTGCCTAAAATCGATGCAGAATCGAATCGACCCATCTTTCTTCTTAATAAGTACGACTGGGGATGAAAATGGGGCGTTTGAAGGTTCGATGACACCCAATTTCAACATGTCTTTCACCTCCTCATCAACAATTTGATCGGGAGTGAAATGGAATGGGATACCCCTTAATTCTTATTGGTTCCCCTGATGTGAGTACAATATCATGTTGCACTCCATCTGTCTGCCCCGGGTTTTCGGACAAGACATCACTGAACTCCGAGAGTAAACTACCCATCTCTCGTTTCTGCTCTACACTAAGCATGCCCGATATGTCTACATCGGCTGCTCTCTCCCTACCTACACTAGTGGGAAAATACATGGGACTAGTGTCCTCACTACTGTCTTCCTCACTATCCTCAATAACTGCAACATTAACTACGGTTAACACCCCTTGTTGCACATTATCGGTTCTACTTATATACTCTTTCAGCATATTCGCATGAAAGGTCTTTAACTTTCCGTTTATCTCGATACGGTAATCCATAGTGTTCACTATCCCTCTAACGTAAAACGGACCTTTCCATTGTAATAACAACTTGTTATTGTCGGTCGGGAGTAACAGTAACACCTGGTCATCTATCTTAAACTTCCTAGCTCTAGCTTTCTGGTCATAGTAGCGTTTGTACTTGGTACTTGCCTTAACTAACTGACTTTGAGCTATCTTACAAGTCTCCTCTAGTTTCTCCTTCAGATCTAAAACATACTGATATGTAGTCTTAACCTCATCACTATCTACTTCACCTGCCCACATCTCTCTAAGAATCCTCATGGGACCTCTAACTGACCTACCGTACAATAACTCAAACGGAGAAAATCCTAAACTCTCTTGTGGAACCTCTCTAAATGCAAACAATAAAGCATTGAGATACTTGTCCAATCTTTGGGTCTCTCGGTACACATACGCCGTAACATTTGCTTTAACGTCCCGTTAAATCGTTTGACTAACCCGTTACACATAGGGTGATATGGTGTTGTCATGATTTGACGCAAAGACAATAACCTGCTTACTTCAGCCATAAGTTCTGACGTAAACTGTGACCCACAATCAGTCAGCATTTCCTCTGGTACACCTAGCCTACTGAACATATCAACTAATGCCTCAGCTACTCTCTCAGTTTCAATTGAGGCAATGCGACTGCCTCCGGATACCTAGTTGCATAGTCTACCATGGTTAAAATGTACCTATTTTTCCTATCCGACACTGGAAAAATTGGTCCAACTATGTCTACGGCTACCCGCTTAAATGGTGTATCTATCAGTGGCATCTGACCTAAATGTACTTTGGTCACTCGACCTTTTGGTACTGTCCTTTGGCATACATCGCAGGACCTACAATACCTAGTTACATCTCCACTAACGCCTGGCCAATAAAATTCTGCCAATACTCTATCTGACGTTTTCTTTACGCCTAAATGACCTCCCATAATCGACTCATGAGCTACCTTAAGCACTGTCGTTCTATACTGGGTAGGTACCACTAATTGGTGAAACTGTCTACTACCACTATCTTCAAATTCTCTGTACAATAACCTATTCTTATGTACAAACTTACAACTACCGGACCCTTTACACTTCTTCACTACACCATCCTTGGCCTTCACCTTACAAGGACCTAATGACTCGTCTTGAGTTTGTGCTTCTATAAACTCCGCTTTGGATATGTCACCTACGGCTGCAGGAACCTTTAATTTTCTATAAGCCTGAGCTTGCTTCTGAACCTGCGCTCTAGTCTCTACGGCATTACTTATGCTACTTCTAAAATCGGACATTACCGGAAGTACTGAACCTTCTATGTTCCCCATCGTTAAATCATACATCGGGTCGTCCATACATAGTGCCTCTGTAGTCCCTTTAAAGAAAGGTGTATCTACCTCTATTCTCGCTATTGGCACGTGCTCTACCGACTTATTTAACAACATACACGGTGACTGTTTACCTACCAACTGGTCATCCGTAACTAAACTACGCCTAACTACCACACCTGTACAACCTGTATCCCTCATTACAATTACGTCCGTGCCGTTCACTCTACCATCTGCCGTTGGAAGATTTGCATACGGAAAGAGACATGTTCCGATCTTCGCCATTACACCATCCGATTTAACACAACAGCTACTACTCTCGGTTTTAATAACCGGACTATTACTACCTCTGCCTCTACCTCTACCTCGGTTTTGACCACCTCTACCTCTACCGAAATTCCATGGGTTGTTAAAACCTTGGTTCTGATTCCCTACATTGTTGTCCACTCTACTATTTTCACTGAAATTGTCTACGACAGCGGACACTTTCACCGCTTTCCTACACTCATGTGAAGCATGATTCCCATTACAGTGACGACAACGAATAAAAGGTCTACCTATGTTACCACTATTGCTACCTCCTCTAGCACCCATCGAACTACCACCACCTCTATAGTTTCCACTCTGGCCTTTCTGTTTATGATCGTCCCCTTGCCTATCTCTAAAAGTTCTGTCTTTCGACACTACATTATGAGCTCCACCTCGAGCCTCGGCAAACTGATCTGCTTGTGTTGCCATTTCTCCTACACTAGTTAGTTTTCTTTCTTTCAGAAATAAGAACAGATCTCTACTACAAACATTGAATAGCTGGTCCCGCAACAAGAAATCTATGAGGCCCTGATAAGTCTGCGCTACCTTCCCTAACTCTAACCACCTATCTAAGTAATTTCTAGATCTACTAATGAACTGAATAAATGACTCGCCTTTCTCAGGCAAGCAAGCTCTAAACCGCTTTCTAAAACCTTCTTCAGTTAACTCAAATCTCTTTAAAAGAGCATCCTTTAACTTGTCATAGTCAAGAGCATCTAAACTAGGTAATCTAGAAAATACATCTAAGGCCTTGCCTCTCAATAACGCACTTAAATGAACTGCCCACTTATCTTTGGTCCATTCCTGTAACTCAGCATAACGCTCGAACCGTAACAAGTAACTGTCCATGTTATCTTTGTCAGCATCAAAGTATGGTAACTTCGAACCTTTTAACTTCCCAGAATAACTATCTTTCCCTACAGTTCCACTGTCCTTACTATGTGTCTTAGCTGCTTCCAACTCTAAAGCTAACTTATGATCAAACTCTTTTTGCTCCCTTTCCATTATCATCTTAGCCTTAGCTAGTCTACCATCTGTTTCGAACCTCTCATGTTCTAACTCTTGCTTCTCCCTTACTATTCTACTTTCATCATCTCGCGTCTCTTTAGCTAATCTACCTTCTAATTCTAACCTCTCCGTGGCTAGTCTACTTTCGTCATCTCGCTTCTCTTTCGCTAATCTACTTTCGAATTCTAACCTATCTTTCTCAGCATCTAGCTTCTCTTTAGCTAGTCTACTTTCCTCATCTCGTTCATGCTTTGCTAATTCTCTTTCCTTAAGTCTAAATTCCCTTTCCCTAGCCTGTTCGTCTTTAACAAAGGTTCTAAGCTCCTCTCCAGCATACCCTAACTCCTTACCCATTTCCGTAAGATCCTTTATGGACGTCATGTCTATAGACATTGTGAATTACACACTACAATAATTACAATACACACGTCACTAATAATGCTACTCAACTAACTACTAATGGTAAGTCACTGTGTCCTCAGTAAATACCTGGGCATCATCATAGGACAAGTTACATACACATTTGTACTAGCGCTAACTACTAACGGTTATGTATAGATAGTATCTAGCTTCCACAAAACATATACACTACATAAAATATCTATATTTGATATTGGACATAAACCTTAAACACTCATAGAAATGTGTATAACATGTACATGTATATTTACTTCTCCCATCAATATAAGTATACTCGAGTGTCACAACATGAGTAGAACGTCTTGTTCGCCAACCTAATTGGATACTATATGTATATCAAGGGAGGTAAAAACAAACACCCAAATTATTGAGCAAAAGTGCCTCAGACCCACTCGTGTAGACCACTGCGACCTCGCGCCAAGGAAAGAACGGACAAAACAACAGTTTGGACTCACCCTACCCTTGTCGTGTCTTGACTTGTCTTCCAAGCTGTGGCCGTGATCGTCGACAGCCGCCTTGATGGATCAGAGGGTGGTACACAATTCTAAAATAATAAGTAGAGATTTAGTATATCATAATAAAGATCACTTATTGATTCTTTCCCTCCGTAGTCGCCCAGAATCCCACTACTCTGAAACCAGTTGTCACAGGATGACCTTAGTGGTTGGGCTAACTCAGGAAAGAATCAATGACGGTGAATGCATTTACATAAGTTTAATGCAACTTTTAAAATATGTTTAATATATATACAATTATCTAAAAAAACAAGCGAATACACAAATGAACTATGAAAAGAATGTTCTCCTGAACGTTTAAGACGTTCTTAGTATTGTTATAAATACTGAATGTCTAAGACACTAAAGTGTTGTTAAAGCTATAACAATGTTGATCAAGCGCGATAACTGTGATGCGCGAGAGCTCATGAAGATGACGATGCGCGAATTCGATGGATGATTGTCATCAAATGCCTTCTGTAAGGGTTGATGACGCGATGCAATGATAGTTAATCTCCACTGAGATTGTGAATGATATTCCTCCAGTGAGGACTGGTAACGGGCCCACCTTGTGTCCCGGGGGTTGTCGTTAGTAAAACCTGGCTGCGCAGGTACGGGGACCGTCTCCACCGCTTGTAACGTTAGTCGTGGAAGCTTAGCTCCACTCCTGGATATCCAAACCTAGATGGCTTACTCCAACCCTGGATGGCTTATATCCTGGATGGCTTATATCCTGGATGGCCCTATATCCTGGATGGCTTAGGCTGTAATTATACATACGTTTTAGATGTCGGTTGACAAACATAACAATCTTGCATAATTATCATTACCCAAACAAATCATTATTCAATCAATATATGTAAGCTGTACTAATGATTAGTAGCAATGTATACATATTCTACAACGCCATGTATACGCTATGTACGTCGCTGTTAATCAATGCCCTTAATACATGTAATATAAACATGATCAAATTACTCATATATTACACTCACTGAGTTATGCATGCACGCATTTATTCTTGTCACTCATCTCATTGTTAACTAATGTTAACAATCGTGTATTACAATCACTGAATTATACGCCAACGTTAATTAATGCACCTATTATCCACTGTTATCAAATTAATATTGTTTTACAATTAATGATCAATTACCATAATTACATCTAATAAAGTCACTTCAAATCATATGCTAGTCTAAAGTTATGTTTGAGAAACATCAATGCTAACCGGATGTCGTAACCGCCAAACAAGATGGCGCCGCCCACTGAATACAAATATACGATAAAAGTTTAATAAAACTACTAACCACATGTTGCCTGTGAAATTTGCCGTCCAATCTCTGTTCCAACAAAGTACTATCGATTATCCCGGCGATAGCTAGAAGACAATGGCATTTATAGCAAACATTACGCCCAAATCATTATTTCCCCCGTTCAGTCCGTGACAAACGTGGCTAAATCTACAGTATTGAATCTACACGACAGGCCCCTTATACAATTTTGCCGTTTAAGGAAAATATACCTATACGTTTACATGCATTAGCACAAAACTAAACTTATGACACGGCCTCTCTGGCGGCCACTTAAAATGTGCACGCTTTTACGTGTTACATGAATAGATCATGAATATTGTGAAATTGTTTCAACTCGAACAATAGATTTTGGGTGTAACCGATACAAGAGCTATATACGACCAGTACGCTCTACCCGTGACATTTTGTGACATTCATGGTACCCCACATGGTAGGCCCTAATATACCCTCGTAGTTCCACCACAGGGACCACAGTGAAAATGTATCACCTGAAAAACAACAATACATACGTTATATATTTCTGTTAAACATAAGCTTGCAGGGAATCTTGTAGTAGTGGATGTAGAAAATGATCAATAGTTTGAGAATATCGATCAAGCTTATGTTTATGCTTGACGGATGTTCCCTAAGACAGACGCTCCCACCTTCATTGAGTTCAAACCTTCATAAAAATAAGTATAAAAGTCGAAGAGGAAATGTAGCTTTCACAGAATACAGTAAACCCAAAACACGCAAAAAGACAAACATGAATGGCAATGTTAATACGGAATAAAGGCATATGACGTCACAAACACAAAAATGGATGACAATAGGGCTACCGCCTAGGAACGGTCAGTGGCAACAAAGGCCGCGGGAGGTTTAAACCAGGTTCTATGGTGCACCCAACCTCCCACTTACCCTACTGTTATCCCAATAAAACGTAACTATTGTAAAACATAATATACATAACTAGAAAGAAAACGCGCAGACAATTCTATAGGATTAGTCTAGCATGTGATCCTGATCTGACACATACTTATTCGAAGTGATACACACTTCCAGAACAGCTTAGCTTACCATTTTACATATCATTAACATAGAATGCTTAACAAGACCATCAAATTAAAAC
The DNA here is from genome assembly GCA_037043455.1 of Cyrtodaria siliqua. Classification (NCBI taxonomy): domain Eukaryota; kingdom Metazoa; phylum Mollusca; class Bivalvia; order Adapedonta; family Hiatellidae; genus Cyrtodaria; species Cyrtodaria siliqua. The sequence goes on along the minus strand of JAWPHD010006655.1, from coordinate 4,723 downwards.
ATTATATTAACACAAACTTAATGAAAACCATTGAATTTGTTAAACGCATAAAAAATGAGCGTTACATTGCATCATCGCTACACGTGTTCATGTCATTGTTTAGTAGTATAATAGTGGTACGAGCTCAGAAAACTCTAGTTGTGGTACAGGATTTTGTATTTCATTGTAAATAATTTAAATTATCAGGTATATAATAGTGATAGGTTTATAATAAAAATCATGCTCGATGGCGTAGATGGTGGCGTTTATATTGTTTTGATTAACGGTGAAACCGTGGAGGTGAAAACAACAACAACAACAACAACAAAAACACTTTTCCGAGTAGTTAGTCACAGAACTATTATATTCACAGTTATATGGGAGAGAATCGAGTAAGAAAAAACACACGATTAAATATAGCTCTAAATATGGCGAACATGTCATTTAGGTTATACATGCCGATGTATTATAGTTTAGAAACATCATAGGGGTCATACATTTACACACAATCGTTTGTATTTCTCACTTTGAGGATTAATGAAACAAAAACAAACAGAAAGTAGATGGATGTGGTATACTGTGTGTGATTTAAAGAGCAATTACGGAATATCCTAGAACAACTAATGTCTATCTTATGTTTCCCTCTGATGTTATTGTCGAATATCCACTCTATTCATTATGTACTATTCAATGTTTTGTGTTTTATAGACGCGTGATGAGTTGAGGGACCTATTCAGTTTTAAAACTTGAGAGATCAAGTTTTCGATTTTCTGCTTTAGGAAACTAATGAGAATGTTTAATTACAACAGAACGTGCGAAATTTTAGGAACACGATAAATTAAATCACGCGAAATTGTGGGAATTCCACGAACTTTAAAAGGTTTCGACCACAATGGGCCATTGGCGTAAGTATAGACTGACGCTTCAACTTCCTTATTCAGTGTGATTTGTACTTTATCTTTAAGAGACTGAGATGCAATCCTTGGTCAACCTATTACTATAATTAGTATGCTTCTGGTAACAAAATCATGTTTATTTTCAACATTATTGGCGCTCATACAGATTGTTAAGAGTATGACCTTCACATTTACAATAAATCAAGAGACGTCTGGCGGCGTTACTTGATGTTAAAATTTTCACGAACTGTCTAGCCAGTGTTGACAAACACATACTTCAAATATGTAACATTGTTATACAATTATAACACATAATGCTGCATATGGATATACTGTTTTTGATATTGTAATTCCATTAATCACTTACTATATTGTTGTTGTTTTTTTGTCTTTTTTTGTTGTTGTTGTTTTTTCCTTTGCGGTCGTGTGTATTTTTCAAGTAATCAGGATCACATTTTCAATTAGGACGTATAATGTTTTTTTTGTCTGTTATAAACATCGTGTTTTATATGCAAGTGATAGCCTCTAATTTGACATAAATGATATGCTATTATATTCCATGCTATGCTATGCTATGCTATGCTATGCTACACAACACTTCACACATGAATATTACTATATATAAACCATTTAGACCGACACGTGATATATTTCGTGAACATTGATACATCAATGCGATTATAGACATAATGATTACTGATTGATCCCTGGAGTTACATTACTATAGTTTGCATACGTATATAACTCGATTCGATAGATATTCAATTAGTTATTAGAAAGTCGCCTTTTAGACAAACATTAAACTCATACTTAAACAATTCTGAACGATTTGTTTAAAGGTATTTTTAAATTTACAACACTATATGAGATTGACATATCTGTGTAAATATATAACACGATTGTGTACGTAAATGACACAAACATGTGCAATCTCCACGCAGATTTATCGTTCCTTGCACTCACATATATCTCTGCTAACTACTTAATTACAAGATTTTAGTAATACCTGTTAAATTGTAATATGTGTTGCCTGAAACTTATTTATTTCTTGCGTAAATATAATTTTCAGAATATCTGCAGATTCGATGTGTTGCAAGATTTGAAATAATGCACGAAAACAATTTAGTTTTAATCGGGACTATTTTACTACAAAACTAATACGTACTTAATTCTTCTCAATCGAGACGCATATGCAAACATTTTAAACCGAAGCTCGATAGCAGAAAATTACTAAAAAATGTTACTGACTCTTCGAAAAAAAAATTGAAATTATTTAAAAGAGGTCTATATTTTATCTTTGCAGATGACGCAAAAGGATTTATTATAAACTTCGTCATAACATTTTTGAATAATCACGTGACCTAACTCCCTTTGACGTTGACAGAGTCGAATGAGGAACGAATTGAATTGGGGTTTTAAGGCGCACCAACACATTACAGGTTATATGGCGCCTAACAGGCATGAACTTGCCAGGCTCATCTTCCATGTACATCGAGATAAAATATAGAAAATGGGCCTAGAACCTTCTCACGTTGCTGCAAATTCTATCGTAAAAACTCCATTTACGCTGGAGCCACGTTTATTGTTTTTCTGCCACTGCTCTTAGTGATGTGAGCGAGATGGCACCTGAAACAATGCAGGGGGGGGGGGGGGGTCCTACCCCTCTGCATGTGACTGTGTGTTTGCAGTGGTTGTATTCTACGCCGGCAACCACACGGGGACAAATGAGGAACGAGTGTTCTCTGGGTAGAGATTGAGACATGTGCAGTGAAATTGCACAGCTGTGTAAGTGAAATAAATATAACACAGTGGTGTTTTTAAGTGACACAGCTGTGTAAGAAACTGACGTTTTTATATGACACAATTGTGCGAACAAAAGATATACGTTTATAAGTATAACCTACTGCTACGTATTAAGAATTCTATAGTTGTACTGTGTTTTCTGTACTGTATAATATACCGCTACGTATACGAAACAAAAAGTGAGTGGTGTTATGTTTCTATACTGGACTTCTATGTATCGGAAAGGTGGGAGGAAAATAGACTGGAAAAGTAAGAGGAAGAGTGAGAGTACTATGGTACTATGTGTTTATACTCCACCGCTCAGTATGGGGAAGTGAGTGCTGCTGTGCTTCTATGCTGTACCGCTACGTATGGAAAAAGTGAGTGGTACTTTGTTTCTATACTGTACCGCTGAGTATGGCGGAACATATTGGTGATCTGTTTATACGATGTATCTCGACGTATTGAGACGGTGAGTACTACAGTAACGGTTTGATACAAACATGTACAAACATAGCACCACTCGCCTGTTTTCTTATAAGTAGCGGTATATTATAGAAAACTAGCACCACTCACTTTTTCCACACGTTGCAGTACAGTTTAGAAACACAGTACAACTACCAGTATAATCCTTTATACGTAGCAGTAGATTGTGTTTTGCTGTTTTTTATATTAGCAGGTTTGTTTACTACTCTGAAAAGACAATTATTCATTTTTTCCTGGTTCGTGTGAGTACTCTGCCATTGAATGTACGAGCCATCCATCAACATAGTCACGTGTAGAGATCAGGGAGGAATTATTTTCAGTTGATTATATTTTCACATTTAACACATAGAAAATTACTATTAACAATCATGTATTCGTATTATTCATTAATTTGCCACAGGCAAAATATGTCGTTAGTTGACACTTTGATTAATTTTATAAATGGGAATGTTCAACAGGAAATCCCACTTTGGAAAACAGACCTTCTGACAATTACGTTCTATGCTGGTTCTTCCTATAAACAAAAGACTGATGTTCTGGCTGCACGCTATGTTTTGTTCTCCTTGGTATAAATATATATATATATATATATATAAGGTATTTTGAAAGGCATTTTGTAGATGTATGTATTTTCTCACCCTTATATATATATAAATATATATATATATCAATACGTTTTGCGGATTAGTTAGCACTACGTTGGTGTTTATTTAATTTGAGTGCGATCGTGTTATATTTACAAACGCGGATCTAGGATATTCGTCAGTGATGTCCAACGTATTATTATTTATTTGTTTTGACGTGATTTGTATTTCAAATTTTGTGGTGGTGTTCCGTTTCCACTTTCCCAACGCTGTTTAATCCGATATAAAACAAATAATTAACGCAAACCAATCCAAACACGATGCGCTCACCTTTCAACAAATATTTAATAAATAACACGTCGTGAATGAATGAAAGAATGGTGGAACGGACGGACGGACGAATGAACGAAGGAACGAACGAATGGTGTTTTATGTCGACAAATAAATAGGTCATAGTATGCACAAGAACGGATGAAAAAAATGAACAGATGGAAAAAAATATATATTAAAAAAGAAATTGTGAAAATATATTGTTAAACGTTTTTACAAATAAGGGATGATATGGTTATATGTATATATAAACTGCCCATCAACGGGTTTGTAAACTATTAAATGCAAATATAAACAGGATAAATATATTACAATGAATTCTACAATACGATTTATTTTAAGAATTCAAAAAAAAAGAATGAACTCAGTTATATCAAATAACTTTTTCATACTATTTACTTAGTAGTGTCTTTGTCGCATAGGATCAAAAAACGTTCACGTAATCTAACAACATAATTTGACACTGAACGGCGTAAAACAGTGTATGCATCTGGCAATGTCTGACCTTGCAATAAATATGAATTAGCCAAAGACCTGTTATATTTTTTAGTTTCTGAACTGTTCAGCTTGAATAGGTACTGAAGTTAGATGTTCTCTGATGTTCGTCATTTGCATTTATACCATATGAATATATTAATTATGTTAAGTTCGAATATTGTATACTGC